>BPLR01011451.1:0-108334 GCA_021605095.1 Caerostris extrusa | reverse complement strand
CTTCACTCATGGTATCCTTTTATGGTTGATTCGCTTCTGTGGACGGAAGGCTTTTGAGAATGCACATTTCGTTAAAGAAAGTTTGGGTAAAATCAACATAACATCTTTTCCTGTTGGTTTTCTGCTTTTCTGAACTTCATTTCCTTCCAATGGAATCAAGTGCCCTCAAGATTTTACTTTGTTTAATGCATGCTTCAATCTTCCTTTTTTATGATATGTTTAGAATAAATTTGAATAACATTTAACCTTTTGGTCAGCTTCAAAAAATGCAACAAACAATGGACATAAAATGAAAAACTATATGGTGAATAGATGGCTTTTTTTTGAATAGTTTACATTGTAATAATCTCCATTTCAACAATCACCTTTTTTTTGTAATAATAATAAGCTTTTCTTCCAAAGGGCTGCTTTTCAATCCTCTTTCCCTCTCAGTCCACACTGTGAGATATCACAATTTTTATTTAAATAAAATTAGCAAAAGATTTCTTTTATTAAAAACACACACACTTAAATTTTATACTTAATTATTAAAATAAAACTAAAATAATACAATTTTTTCTAATTTTAATCAATAAAATGCAAATACTTTTAGTATGTCTTATGTAAGCACAGCAAACAACATGGATTTTTCTTGTACCTTCATAACTATCTATCTGTAAATACTGAAAATGAGTTTGTATTCTGTTACCTTCCATGTATGTCCCTCTCAGCTGCAAGTTAATGTATTTGGCTTCTTTAGGATCATCTACACCTGGCTCTGTGAACCAGTAAAAGTCCATCGCTGCCTGAGGTTTCATAGAGTATAGTCCTAATGAAAATGCAGAAATTTATTAAAAATAAATCAGTTTCAATAATCTTAAATTTTGCAGAAAGCAATTGCTAGTACTAAAATCTATAGCCTATAATTCATAAATACATTAATAAAAAAAAAAACTTTTTTAATTCCTAAAAATGTGCAGTATTAGAAAGCTTTTCTTGAGATTATCTATGTTGGATTGATTAACAAATAAATAATTGGGTAATTTAACTTTTTAACTAATATGAAACAAATATTTTCATCCAGAATGGCCTATTTATGAGTGAGAAAACATTAATAGGATGATTTGACAACCTGCCACTAGCTCACATAACCTTGTACTTTGTTGAAGAACGAGGCATCTAGACCTTAGCACTCAGCATTTTTCTGTATTTTCTTTTCTGGTTGTACAGTTTGTGCAATATTAAGTGTTTTCTTTTTATAAATAAATAAAAGTTATTCAGTTTTATAATAGGTATAACAAGTGATTTAATCCATCAAAAAAGAATAATTGTAGCGAAAGCACAGAATGAACAGGAAAATTTTTAATTGAATTTTGAATCAAAATCTGAATGAAATTTTTCTAGAAGATTACCTCATCTCCTGAAACAAATTAGTGAGGGGGTCATATTGTTGTTTCCTTTAAGAAGACTTATATTGAAAAATCAAGTGTTTTTAGCAGCAGAGCAAATAAATATCTTTGAACAGAGAAAGATATTTCCAGCATCAGAGGAATTGTAAGATGAGAACTGGTAAAATTGGTATTGGAACACATACCTTATAAATCCAAGTTAACCTCATGCAACATTTCAAAATCAAAAGTTTGTTGTGAAAAACAGTCATCAGGATAAAGATATGTAACTCCTATAAATCAGTAATGTTATTTGCCCATTTTTTTTATAAATCTGGTGTTTAAAAAATAATTTCATAAAAGCAATAAATAAACATCTTTTTATTTATTTTTATCTTTTTATTTTAGGTCTGCTTCAGCAATGACAGCACATTTGAAATTATGAGCAATCAGGTTCAGTTTGTTCCAAGACACATTGGGAAAAATACTGACTAAAATGTATTATTTCAATTGTTAAGATAAAAAAAAAAAAAAAAAACACTAAAAATAACATCCCTTAAGAAAGCAAATGATATGTTTAGACATTAATACAACAGTATTGGGTGGCTTTATTGTAGATAGTATTAGAAAACAAGACCAGTACACTGGGACTGGCTATTATTACCTCTCAACTAAGGGGTTAGTTCTCCACAAGGAGAATCTCATGTTTTTATACAAAATAGAATCTTCTGCAATATTGTAAAAAGGTTTATTTATTTTTTTTAAAAAGCTGAATGTCTTTTTATTAACTTTGCCCCTCAAAATTCACTGATATAAATCTATAATTCTAGAATGAGTGACAGTTTGTAAAGAGCAAACTGCAAAAAGAGATGCTACATAAAAGTGAAGTTAATTGCAAAAGATTATTTACATTGCAATCATCAGCAATCAATAATAAAGTATAAATAGCTTGGAAAAAAATGGCTCCAAGGCCTTAAACACAGTCTGACTAAATATTAAAAAGAAAGAAAGAACATTACTTTCACAAATTCTTTTTTTTTTTTTTTTCTAAAAAATAATAATAAATAGTATTTAACGTTTAAATTTTCTACCATTTATAATGATGACTTTTTTTAATAACATATAAATTTCTTTAATAACATTACATTTATTAATGTAATACTAAATATTTACATTTAATAATGTACCATTAAAAAAAAAAAGGCTTCACTTAATATTCTTAAATGTGTGGTGTGTGTAATAATTTAGCAAGGGCCTGTATGCTATTCTTTAAATATTATTTTAGCATCAAGAAAAGTTTTTTAAGTTTCACAAAATGTTATGCTAGTTTTATGATTGCTATTAAAGTACAAGTTAGTTAAAGCCAAATAAAGTATCATGATTTACTACCTATGATTGATTTAAAAAAATAATTTTTAAGTGTTTTTTTTTTATATAAACACAAACACACTTAAATGTCTAATATTAAAAATAAATAAAATATTTGATAATCTATAACAGATTAAAACAACTTGTAATATACTTGAAATGAAATTTTGATACATATCAATAAAGAATGATATAATAGAACATCAAAGAAAATGCATTAAAAAATAAATACTCACTGATAGTAAAGAATCTACAGAGTTGGGAGTTCTATTATCTGCAAGTCCCATAGACTGTCCATATGTCTAGATTGGACTTCTTTGTAATTCTCTCGTATTTTCCTGCCATACTAAGAGAAAATAATTTGCCATTATAACTCATAGTTATAAAATAGTACATAAAATTTACTTATTTAAAATAAATAAAAAAGAAATAAGACATTTCTTTTAATTTCCTCAAAAAATTAAAAAAATCTAATTCATAACAAATTCTTATGATATAATTAGATGTAATAAAAAAAATTATTTTAATGTATAATTTGAAGAAATACAGGAAGTTGAGCTACATAACTATTTTTTTTTTTTTTTTTTTTTTATTCATTACAATTTTGAATTTTTCCCAAATACTAATATTCAGTTAAACAATTACTCTAATTAATGCTAATTATATTATTAATAAAATGCCTAAGCAATCAATTATATAGAGTAATTAAAATTTACTTTTGTACAGTAAAGTTAACGCAAAGAAGATTAGAATGCAAGATTCATGGCAACGCTCTTTTTTATTTTTGATTAAATTGCGATGTTTGTAATTTAACTATTCAAAATAATAATCCATAATATTTTTTATATTAATTGCTATAGATTTTATATTAATTTAACCTTGTTAATTTTATTAAAAAGCAACATTGATGTCACACTACATAATTTATTGTACAGAAAAGCAATTTTTTAAAGTCATATGATTTCCTTTTTAAACTATAATAATAATCCTATATTAAAAATAAAATAAATTAAACAACTTTGATTTCAATAATTTTCTCTTACTTTGGCTAGTCTCAATGCAACAATCCAGCAATGGCGATGCTTTTCACTTTCACAGCAAAACCAAAGTAAATTCTTCTGTGATTCTTAAAAAAAGTTTAAAAGAATTTTTTAAACTTTGGATGGAATAGAAGATCTGTTTTTAAAAACAAAAAAAAAAACAAAAAAAAAAAAAAAACCAGATTTCTATCAAACTTTGTTTAAAAGATATTTTAAACAGTTTGCAACAATGCAATTATAAATGATCAATTAGAAGATACAAATTTATTTTGTTTTTCAAGTCTACTATTAATTTCATTTGAATTCATTGATATACAATTAAGTCTTACTTTTGCAAAAATTATAGGAGGTGGGGTTTGTATTTCCAGCATTTTCAATAGGTGTGTAGATTTCATACTCCATGAGATCTCGAAAAGGCCAAAACTGTTGTTTTGCATCCTGTGAAGAATAAAATACAAAATTATGTTAGAATAATATAAATGAAACTGTCAAATCAAATATTATTTTTGCAACTTTTATATTTTTTAACAACTTTTAAAATAGATTCATCATAATTTATACAATGTTATAGGCACCAACATATTAATGAACAGAAAGCCTTTAACAGAAAGCCACATTAAAAAACTACTCATTTAAATAAAAAATTGTAAATATTTTGTTCTTCACTGTTTAAGTTAAAAAAAAAAAAAAAAAAAAAAACTTAAAATTTCTATAACCTTTTTTTATATAGGAAACTGAAGTTTAAATGCTTTACAATTTGTGTAAACATAACTTGCACATACTCATTAATTTCCTATTGACAATGCTCATTATTTTGTCATAATAAGTTAAATATTAATATGATTTTTTTGCATCTAAAGAAATTGCAATTAAAATATAAATTTATAAATGAAATTTTTTTATTTTATTTAAAATAAATGAGATGATTTATTTAACTAAATAAAATATTTTCTCAATTTATTGTGTTATTTATAAGTTTCACCTTTTCGACAAATGATATTATTGATTTCTTTTAAACTTAACATTATAATATGCAACTTAAAATTGTGAAATTATAAAACTTTTTTGTACATTTTAGAATTGTCATATATTACATAATTTCACAAACATATGTTACATTAATAGTTTTTATCTTAAGAAAAAATTGAATTTTACAATATGAATACTATAGATGTTTCATCCATACCTTGTTGGGATAGGATGCAGAAGATACGCATAAAGTCAGTGCCTTCAATACGAAAAAATAGCCTCTTCCAAGAGTCTTTCCCTGGTTCCCTACACCATAGAAGACTTTGGACCACAGGTGATTTTTCTCCGTTGCTTAAAATATTCTGCAGGGATAATTAATAATTTTTTAATTATAAAAATACAAAAATGTTTTAAAAAAGTAAAAAGCAATGAACATGTTAAAATTTTTATTAGTAATATAATGAAATTTTAAAATAAAAGCACTACATCCCCATTCCTATTAAAAATTATTGTTGTGTGGATTTCAATTGGTTATGATTCATAGGTCTCTCGATTTTTATTAATGAATATTTAAACAGTACATTGAGGGTAATAAGAAAATGATGCATTTCAAGAATACTTTTAGAGATCATTGCTATGAATTCATATGTTGCATGGAAGAAAACCCAAAACTAACCAAGCAGCTGGTCATTGATGCAGGATGCTTAAATTTGCCACAATCATCATAGTTTCTTAAGCTTTGAAAACAGCTCCAGTAATGTGTGCTGCTAATGGACTCAAACCTGTATCCTCCAGTACTCTTACACTGAGCTCTGAATATAGTTAAAATCAGTAAATTGTAATTGTAATCAGTAGTTTTATTTTATTTTAATAAAAACGCTTCATTGTCTTATGATTAAAAATGCAAACCAAACTACAAAATGTTTGTTGGTAGAAAGAATTTTCTTATACAGAAAGAAAATTGACATTATAAAAAAATGATTGCTTAAGAAGCAGTTCTTGAAATTTTTGTTGTATCAATTTGAATGTATAAATAAAAATTATTTAAATTGTAATTACCTGAAGAGTGACAAATTTCGCTAAGTCAGGTGATTCAGATAAGCAATCCAAGGGGATGGATCCCAAATCAAGCATGGACAGAGGGAAAAATTGCTGTAAATAAATAAATAAAAATTTAGGTCTTCGTAATACAAATGAGGAAATTCATACTTAAACAAAAAGCTTAATATAAAAAGTCATGTTCAAATGTGGTTTTACATTTGCACTATTATTTATAGATAATTTAAAATACACTATGACTATATAAAACCTTTCTGTCGATCATTAGTGAATAATTTTAACTATATATATTATTATTAAAATTGTACATAATTATCTATATAAATTATATTAATTGCAAATAAAAGGCTGTAGTAAATTCAACAGTATTTCATGTTTTACCTGTGGTGTGCGGAAGAACTCATATTTACAAAAATCTTGTTTAAAGATGAATTTATTTTCAGCATCAGATTCTTTCTGATTGCTCCAAGATGCATAGACTTGCAGAATATCCTCATGATCTTCTAAACTCCTTTCTGCAAATGGAAAGCATGTAAATGAGTAAATAATGAATGAGTTTTTTTTTTTTTTTCACATTTTTAAGTAACTACTACAGAATTTAGTTGAAGGGAAAAAAATATGAAAAATAATTTTAATTCATAATTTTATTTATTTTTCTTTTGATGATTTTTAAACATAAAAACCTAAAGATTAATTGCTGCCCAAATGATGAAAATTCATACCATTTAAACAATTTTTAACTTAAATTAATCACTCACAGATTTAAAATCATTGATATATTTATTTATACAACTGTGAATATGTTTTTTTTTTTAAACTATATGAAACTGAAGGCAAAAATTTATACACTAAACTCTAAGTCTGTTAATTACCCTGTCATAATAATTTTGGTTACAGTTTTAACTGCTCAGCAAATACTTGGAATTTTTTAAAACATTTTGGCACTTATAAAATACTATTGTTATTGTGCACTCTTCAAGTTATTCACTAAAATAATATGTCTCCCTGTATAAAAAATTATTTAAATTTATTTTGGAGTTTTCTCAAGGGCATTGAATTTAAAATTATAATTTTATATTTCAAAAATAGAAGATATATGCCAATGAATATTTTGCCTCAATAACTGCATTTTTGAAAATTTTACTTTATTAATATTAAAATTTAAAAGTGTAATTTGTATATAAAAAAACAAAAACAAATTTTTTAATGCATGCACAGAGGCTTTCCAATAATAAAAAAAGGAACTTTTTGCAACAAATATATACGAAAAAATATATATAGTTCTAACCAATTCCCAAGGAGGTGAGTTGTTCTGCTAAGGTCCATGTGTGAGACCTGGCCACATTGAACTTGAGAGCAAGCAACTGGCACAGATCCAGTACCCGCAAGTTCTCCTCCACCACCCAGCTTTTTGTTGTTTACCATCTCCAGTATAGAAGTTCAATGTAACCTGTGACACAATGACATTTATCAGATAAAAAAAAAAAATACAACACACACATGAATCTTATCAGAGAAAAGTAAACATTTTACAAATGGGAATAATAAACAAAGGAAAGATATATATTTCACTATCAGTGGCAACAATTTTTTAAATAATAATAACAAATAGAAATACAGTCCATGAAAATAGTCTAGGAATTTCAGTGTAGTTGCAAATATTTCAATGTTCATTGAATGACTTTTTTGTTCTTCATTTGAGGATTGATTTCTAATGCATATTTAAAGTTTTAGTTTTAACACCAGATAATTAAATTTTATTTATTGTTAAAGGTGATTTGAAGTTCAGATTGTTTCATGTTTTTGAAAACTATCAAATCATTATCTATTTCATTTAAAAAAAAAAAAGAGAGATACAGAGATAAGATATACTTTATGTCGAATTCCTTGTTTATAGTACTTTCTTGTTGATTTTTTTCTCCCCTTTCTAGATAACTTAATGTTATCAGAGAATCATGTTCTCATAAAATGCATTTCCTCGTAGAGTAACTAGCTTTGACAATAATTTGCGTAGATTATGAATGTCAACAAATGCTTTAAAAGGAGCAAAATCTATTAGTAGGAAACTTTACAAGTCAAATAAGCTCATATGCAATTGGTTTAGCCCTATATCAAGTATAACCAGAGAAATAACAATTTTCTATTAATTCTATTTCTATTATTTCCATATAACAATTTCCCTTTTCTATATTTAACATTAAAAATTACAGAGATTTTGCTTACTAATCATGGACTTACAAGAAATATCTTAGTAAAATTGCAGTTTAAGCAATAAGGGAATTTTGGAGACCTTTATTTGGTCACCAAGTTGCTGAAATTCCCAAGTTCAAAAGCAAAATGTGTGCATGAGTTCACTTGAGGGATTCTACCATAGTGCAGGCATATTGGCAATTCTCTTTTTTTGGTGCCAAATTGGCAGTTGCCAAACGGCGATAATGAATTCGATTTTGGTCCGTCTTGGTTACTATTTTTTTATGACAACTTGTCTGGGGGCCCAAGGCCATTTTTTATAACATACACAAGGGGTCATTTCTTGCTTGTCTTGTTACAGGAAGTGCCTTTCTTTTGCATAAAATTTTTCATTGTTACTTTGTGATATTAACATTAACGTTGACAAAGAGCATTTCTCAATGTCAAAGTAATTAATACTTTTCTAGTTAATATTATTTTATTACTTTAAGTTAATTGCTTTTTAATTAATATTAGTTAGATCTCATATCAGTCATCCTTTATAATCCTTTCATATCTGCTATTGAAGACTATTTATTTTTATAATTCTTCAGTTCCTATATGTTAACAAATCTGATAACGAACTTTATGCTGCATTTAATGTTATTGATTATATATATATATATATATATATATAAAATAATGATGATGAAGAAAAATCCTTACTTCTTGCGAGTCAGTGGATCCTTTTTGTGAAGCGTAGGTGGAGAAGGCGTCCGAATCCACAGACGAGGCCGATGTACCGAGCAGCAACTGGTACGAGATGTCGCCCTCTTTTGGCTTGCCGCAACTGGAAAACGAAATTACATTAGAAAACTACATAATACTCATTCGCATGCTAAATACACATAAATTCATTAATAATAAATTCAAATAAAATTCAAAATAAATTCAAGAATACACACATAAATTAATGTTCATATAAGCGCTCGAAAGTTCCAAGCACCGCACACTAAACCGGTTTTCTGCAGTTAGCACGAAAATCGAAACATACACGAGGTTTTCTTCTTTCGCCGACTTTAAGAATTGCAGAACGAATGTTCGGCCCGTTGTCGGTTTTTAGTCACACATTAAAGGATATATGACCTTCCAATTCCGATTGGAAGCTAGCTTGTACGAATCAGATAGCGAATGAGTCTAATACTAAAGCACCGATGAACATTGATTGTAAAAGGTGAGAGATGATGGGAGAAAAGACAAAATAATCTTGGAGTCCGTCAGTTCGTTAGACAGTCGTGGGTGAGTTATATAAGTAACAGAAAAAGATCTTCCTGAGTAGTTTAAAGCTTTTAAGTCTCGCCTTTTGACCGATGCTCGTGCTGATCCATTTTACTCATGTTCTATGGCATTTTTTTTTATGTGCAATAAATTATCAAACGAAATATTTCAGAAACAATAAAAATTATAGTACAGTCATTTTTTTATCAAAAAATAAATAATAAAAAAAAAATTTTTAATAAAATTTTTAAATAAATTATTTTATTTATTAAGTTTTTTTAATAAATAAAATAATTATTTTTTAAATAATAATAAAAAAATTATTTTTTAAATGAATTTTTATAATAATTATAATTATAATTATTTTTTTTTTTTTTAAATTATCTTCCTTTCAAATTTGTGAGTTTGAAATTACTGGTGAGAACGAATGCATGCATGCACGCAGCCACACATCCAAAAAAAAAAAAAGAGGTAGTTCAAAGGGTCATAGTTACATCGGGTAAAAAAAAAAAAAAAAAAAAAATGTTTTTTCAGTAATAGAGAATAATCAATAAAAAATAGTGAAAAAAAAAAAAAAAACATACATCGAGAAAACATTACCTACAGTAGCATGAATTCGTTTGTAGCCTTTGAGAACGGAATCAAAACAACGCAGGGAACCGAACGTGTTGATGATAGTACACACAGGCAGTTCCGCCCAATACGAGGAAAGGAAGCAGCTATGTTTCCCAGAGAATTCTTGGGGCCCCGAAAAGGGAAAGAGCGCGAACGGCCCATTAAACAAGGCCTGCTGGAAGGGGAGATATCTCGAGGCAGGTGGAGGAGGGGGGGGCAAAGACATATTTTACTGCTCAGAAGTGTTTATGCACCTATTCGGGGCCTCCTCCTCCGACAGAGCAGATGCGCCAGTTAAACGAAGACACGCTCCGGCACCCAGTGTCTCTTCTTTTGAGGAAGAACAAAATGCAGTTCTGATTTGGCGAGAGGATTGAAATCTGATGAGAGATTTCTAATCAGAAAAGTAAACACACCTAAACAGCTTTGGACATTGGAGCGCTTTGTGGTCACTAGGACCAAACCACTGACGGACGATTAAGAGAGGACGTTACCTTCCGAGAGGACTTTTAGTGGTAACTGCATCACATTTGCATGTCGTAGTGGAGAAAAACTCGGAAAATTCCCACCAACCTGGCATTCGAAGTGGTTTGATTTGTCGCTCTATGCTCATCTTGTGCACACGGGTTAAACTGTAGACCGGGATCTACAGTTTAAAGCGGATTCCGAACCCCTCAGAAACATCCATGTCACCGCCAGGACTCGAATCTGAAACCTGTGGTACCAAAGACCAGAGCGCTAGCTACTTGGCCACCAGGCATTCGAAGTGAGACGCTTTACACGCATTGTCAGCCATTGAGTTTCTTCGTTTCTGAAAGCAGTGACTGCAACGGACGCTGACAGAATACTTAAATCTGAACCCTTCTACATGCTAGATTGCGAGTTATTACTGAGCAGAGAGTTGGGCTTTTACGTGAATTGGAGAATCAAAATAACATTGTAAGGCTTGGGTGCGGTACGATGGATAAAGTGTTAGGTTTTCAAATTGCGGATTCGAATCCGGCGGTGCCACGAATGTTTGTAGTGGTTCAGAATCCACTTTAAGGTCCCGGTCTCTTATGACAGTATAGCGTCACGGAGCTTAATCAAACTTCTCACCCACATCATTCCCAAACTGTAAAGGGGCAACTCAGCTCTAGGCACAGTAGTGTGGTGTAATAGTGTTAAACAATTTGCAATTAATATCAAAATTAAACTTATGCATCCCGATAAAAACAGTTCAGAGGGGTGTAAAAAAATGAAGTATTAAAAAAAAAAAAAAAAAGAACGAATGAAATATTAAACAAGTAGAAAAGGCGAAAAAGAACACATTTTCAAGAGATCGTACGCAATAATTCATTTTAAACGACATCAGACGTAACATAAGTTGACACTCTCCTCACGTGGTACTTAAAGTGTCCTATTAGTGTACCCCGCTATCTACTATCAAATGAAGGAAATATATAGACGGGGGAAAACTAAATAAATTCCACGGACTAGTACATTCCGATATCAATTAAGTGCGTAGAGATCTGTACACGCGTGCATCGATAAAAAAGAGCCTCGAGCTAGGGGCCAGACGCCTCGTTTGACGACATCGGTTAATGACTTGATAAAAACAAGTCAATAAAGAAGTTCCCGGGCATTCGTTAATAAAAAGCACACGATCGCGGAAATTGACGGATTGGAAGACGTCACTCTCTGCGTCGGATTTCGGTTCGGTTCGATTTTTGCATGGGACGAAAAAGATGGACGGTTTATAAAAAGCATAGGAAAAACGGTCAAGGTCAAAGAAAATGATTCTTGCATGTGACAAGGCATCAATAGAATTATATTGAATTATTTAATAAAAATTAGAATAAATAAATTTTAACGTAATATTTAATACATTTCTTTTATAACACACCTTTTATTTAAGCTATTATAACCACGTGAATTTACTGCAAGAATGGTTTATTTTTAAATCTGGATCTGTTTTGAAACTGTCGGTACTTTTTATCAGGAAGTGCTAAAACGTACAGAAAAAGAATATATATATTTTAATGCATCCTATTTTACATGTGACTTTGAAAACTGGAATTTGTTTTAGAAATTTTTTTTTTATTTAAATAAAATTACAAAAATTAGGGCCTGAAGGCCGAGTGATTAACCGCAACCAGATAGAACTGGATGCTGTTGGATTCAGATATTTGAAGCACAGGTTGGAGAACTGAGATTCATTTACACGCGCACGAACACCGCACATATAATATTTAACATTTATTATTGGAGACATATAATATTTAACACATTTAAAGACAGATGATTATAGATTCGTGGAAGGATTCCACTTCTAAGCCGAAAACCCGTAACTCGGCTACGCGCTGGGTGCTCTAAATATATTTCCTCTTCGGGTGAGAGTCTGTAGGCCAACTAATGCACCGGGATGCGCTAAATATATTTTTCCTCTCGGGATGAGAGACTATAAACTAAACGTTTCTCAGCGGGAGCACAGGTTGCGCTGTACTTCCACTCGGGTGAGAGTCTCGAAGCCGACTTTGGTGGTCAAAAAAGGTGGCGATCATGCCAGTGTACAGGAGGAAGCACAATTACATACTTTAATAACTAATAATAACCTCACCTTTGAACTTTCAGAGAGAATTTGTGGTATATTATGTACAACGTCCCTATTACTTTAAATTCTCTAATATTAAGCCCAATTATTTATCTGCATTCTTTTTTATTTTGACAACTTTTGTTTTTCCTTAATTTTTTTTTTTCAATTTCATATGAATTTTGTCTCGTTTTTATTTGGTTCACAAACCTTAGTGTTTTTGTTTATTAAAGTACTTCAATAAATGATGCTAAACAATGGCAAAAGACTTTAGACTTTAGAGCGACTTTAAAATTAATCCTTTTATAAAAATTGTTATCGTCGGAGATTAGATCCCTCAATTTTACAGTTTCCTGAGTTAAAACAGCTTGTTAGTAAATTCAGTATAATTTATTTTAATTAAAACTGTTAACCACCAAGAAACCATTTTCTTGACACGTGACGTAAAAATTTCCTTTGGTCTGATTTAATGAAGGCCGTTTGACTTTAACTTTTTAAAATTGCTAAACTAGTATGCGCAGTAGGATTTATTTATTTATTTTTTCAAAAATCTCGATTTAAAAATTTCCTTTTATAACTGAGTAATTTCGCTGACATTCAAACAATTTTATTCAAAAGAATATATTTAAAAAGAGTTTTTGTAAAAAAAAAAAAAAAAAAAAATATTTATTGGTAAATGATGTTCCTTTTAAGACAGTAGCGAAATGACTCAAAATAAAGAATTTAAAAACGACCTGATTTTTCATTCCTCCTCCATTTTGCAAATTTATTTCTGCAATTTGCATGATTGCTCAATTTGCTAATGCTTTTTTAAAAAGGTCTTTGTTTATTTTTTTAAAATCAAAAGTCAAACTTGTTTTCTACAGGCACGTTAGATAATTACAACCTGACGAATGTTTTTCTTTCGAAAACTTTCAAAGATGGATTAAAAAAAAAAAAAAAAAAAAAATCAGAATTATAAATCTGATAGAAGGCAAAACGAAAGCAATTAAAATGTTTGTAGTGCATAGAAATAGGCTTGTTCAAATATTAACGTTAACTGCTAATTTGACAAGAATTAACGATCCACTCCAGTTAACGAAAGGAGGAAATAATTACTTGTAGCGTTCATTTTAGTTCCAGTTAAGTTTAACTTTTCGAAAAGAAAAATATGGCTGTTAGGTATTAATTTTAACGGCAGTACTCGACTTCGACACTAGGTGGCGTTAATTTCAACACCAGTTTAAAATGATAATATGGCGATTTTACGGACCTCGTCACTATTGTATGTTAATGAATTGAAACATTTTTGTCATGTGCCGAAAATTAAATTAAGTACGATAGATGGATATAGAAAGTATTAACGCAAAATTTTTATGGATTTCTCTTCGCAAGTTTTTTAATAAACATACACTGAAGTGACAAAAGTCATGGGATACCTCTTAATATCGGGTCGGCCCTCCTTTCGCCCGGCGAAGTGCAGCAACTCGACGTGGCATGGACTCAACAAGTCGATGGAAGTCTTCTGCAGGAATATTGAGCCATGCTGTCTCGATAGACGTCCATAATTGTGAAAGCGTTGATGGTGCAGGATTTTGGGCACGAACAGACCTCTCGATGATGTCCCATAAATGCTCGATGGGATTCATGTCGGGCGATCTAGGTGGCCAGATCATTCGTTGGAATTGTCTAGAATGTTCTTCAAACCAATCGCGAACAGTTGTGGCCCGGTGACATGGCGCATTGTCATCCATAAAAATCCCATCGTTGTTTGGGTACATGAAGTCCATGAATGGCTGCAAGTGATCTCCAAGTAGCTGAACATAAGCATTTCCAGTCAATGTTCGGTCCAGTCGCACCAGAGGACCAAGTCCATGCCATGAAAAACAGCCCACACCATTACGGAGCCACCACCAGCTTGAACAGGGCCTTGCTGACAGTTTGGGTCCATGGCTTCGTGGGGTCTGCGCCACACTCGAACCCTACCATCAGCTCTTACCAACTGAAATCGTGACTCATCGGACCAGGCCACGGTTTTCCATTCATCTAGAGACCAACCGATATGCTCACGTGCCCACGAGAGTCGCTGCAAGCGATGTCGTGCTGTCAGTAAAGGCACTCGAGTCGGTCTTCTGCTGGAATAGCCCAAGAAAGTCAAATTTCTCCGCACAGTTCTAACAGACAAGTCCCTTGTACGTACCACATTGATTTCTGCTGTTATTTGACGCAGTGTTGCTTGTCTGTTAGAATTTACGACTCTTTAGCAGACGTCGCCGGTCTCGGTCGTTAAGTGCAGGCGGTCGACCACTGCGCTGTCCATGGTGGGATGTTATGCCTGAAATGTCATACTCTCGGCACACTCTTGACACAGTGGATCTGGGAATGTTGAATTCCCTAACGATTTCCGAAATGGCATGACCCATGCGTCTAGCTCCAACTAACATTCCGCGTTCAAAATCTGTTAATTCCCGTCGTGCGGTCACCATCACGTCAAAACCTCTTCACATGAATAACTTGAACTGAAATGAAAGCTCTGCGAAAGCACTGCGCATTTATACCTGTTCTACGCGATGCTACTGCCATCTGAAAATTTGCATATTGCTATCCCATAACTTTTGTCACTTCAGTGTATAGTTCAATTAAAATTAATGCGGGAAATTGAATTATATTTATGAGCATAAACAAATCTATTCACAGTAAAATGGAGGGATTTTAAACGGAACACCCATTAATTTAAATAAATAAGCATTAACATTAATGAAAATTAACTGCTTTCTTCCATGTCTTGTATAGAGAGAAAAGTTCATTCCGGGGTATAATAAAGACCATATAGTAATGAAGTAATTATCATTTTGACTCAAGCTACCATTTGGAAATGAAATAAGACATTTACATTTTAAGACATGGAATATTGCTTTAAAAAATGTAGAAGCATATTTTCCTACTGAGAATTTGGATCTGAATTGTGGCACGTCTCGAACTCACAAGTTTTACTTCAAATGAAAAAATTTCAGCTTTGGAATTGGAGTTATTCTATTAGAGTTTGTAATGTACACATCAATCCTACAATCTTAAAACCTGATTGGGTGGGAAAAGAAAAATGAAAACGAAAATTAGATCGATTCTTGCATAGCATGTAAGAATGCGGGCAGGAGGGTGCAAGTTTGAATTCGTTAATGACGGGCGTTGCAGCCACTGCTCTTGAAATGCAAAAATTTGATGATGATTATTATAACATATATTAATCAGACTGCTTGGTTTCAGGAAAGTTTCGCTGGCAGCGCAGTTACCCTAACTTATGGATTAAATACTATTCATATAGATTTTTCTTAATACATAGTGATTTAGGCAGTTATATTTTCAAACAGGAAAACTAGCAACTAGCATAATTTGCTGTACTATAGTCATGTTATGTCACCCCAAACTGACAAATATAACCAAAAAAGGCGTCCAACGTGGCTCGTAGAGTTATCTAGGAATTCTTTTAGGGGATGCCAATTAATTCTATCCATGTTTTGCAACGAACACCCCAAAGTATTATTTATATTATTTGAACCCAACGGAAGGTCTTTCCGACCTACAAATCGTGCCCAGCCTAGGAGAGATACGGTAACTTCAGATTGGGTTTCAAACCAAATCTTTCAAATTCGCGATGATTAACGATGTCGTTTATTTTTGTATTTCGACTTTTTGTTTTTGTGTTTCGATTCATAAAAGGAGGAAAAGAGTTGTTAGAAAAGAGAACAGAAAAACTTACAGCGGGTTGACTGCGAGAGCAGGTTGCTCGGCCTAGGCAGCTCAATGCAGCTCATTCTTCAAGTGTCAGGCAACGACCATGAATGTCCCTACAAACAGAACACCGCCACATCAGTGCCCAATCATTTTTAAAAACAACACATTGCATTTTTGCCATCTGGCAACGACTTTCATCACAAAATCAATTTATTGTTTAAATTTTCTTATGCACATTTTTTTTCTTTTCAACTCATAATTTCAGAAATTAATTTCATAATGATTAATTAACCAGATTCATTCATTTATGCTTAGAAACTTATTTATGCCTCGTGCGTTCTTCGACAGATGGCGCTACTGACAAGTAATCGAATATTTCGTAATGCATCTTTTCAGAACTCGGAATTCTTTGAATTATTGCATGCAGAAGTAATTAAGGAATGAAAATGAGTAAGAAATAAGGAATTAAAATGAATAGAATAGAATAAAATAAAAGTGGCTTATAAAAGCATTAAATTAAATTAAATTCTTATTTGTTTTTGATTAATTTCATAATCCTTTTTATTCAATTTTAATAATTGTTTAATGTATAATTACATTGTGATATGGTTCATAATAATGTTAATTAGAACGTAATATTAATTATCATATTTTGAAATAATCGCACAAATATAAATCCTTTTACTTTTAAATACTATTTCACAAGCATTGCAGACAGCTATAGGATATATTTTGGCTTGACAACAGTTTTTCACAAGGAAAATAAATAAATAATAATAATAATAATAAACACAAATTTATATTATTTTATGAGGCTTTCCTTTTATTTTTTCATATGTATGAAATCATGGCGCCACTAAAAATTGTGGAGGTAAATTTTAATACAATTTCTGCACCATAATTTATTTAAATTACTAATAATGTTACTTGAAATTTCGTTTTTATGTATATAAATAAAAATAAATATTCAAAATTTATCTTTCAGTCAAAAAATAACAATACCAAAACTACAATCCTTTTACTTCAAGAGCCAATTAAAATAACTATGATTAAAAGTAGTACTTTAATTATATTAAATTCTTTTTAAGACATTGCAAGGAAGTATATTGTTAACAATAATTAATTAATTTAGGTAAGCTAAATTTACAAAAAGCTTCTGAGTATTAATTCAGTTTAAAAGTTCGCTAATTGGCTAGACAGATGGGGATTACCAAGAAATAACAGCAGGGAAATAACTGTACCGTAAGAATTCAGTGTCAAATAATTATTATGGTTAACATAAAAATTTTTGAAATAATAAGCTTACATAGCTTTTTTTTATATGACACTTTAACAAATTATTTATTTGCATAAAGCTTTATTAAAAATAACTCATTTGTATAAAGCTTTATTGATGATCGTTAATTCAAGTTTACTAATGTTTCAAGTTAGATAAATAAATCACGCATGTGATTTTAAATTTGAACAACAACAAATGTTGATGCTAGACAACTATTATCGACAAACTCAAGATGTTTTTTTATTTAAACTGAAACTTAATAATTTACTACGGTCAAAATTTGGCTAATTAAAATTTACTTTGAATAAATACAATAGAAGTAAAATATAAAAAAAAGTAATAATACTAAATTTCAAAAATGTTTTAATGAACTTTTTGTTCTTTTTTTAAATAATATTTCGTTTAATAAACACTTTATTTCGTCACCTCGAATGGCAACAATGCCTCTTTGTTTTGTAGTTAATAGAAGTTACAGTTATTTTAATCGCTTGGGTAACCAAACGATTTTTTTAAATTAACTATTTGGTTTAAATTTTTATTTTAAATGTTAAAATAAAAAAATAAGAACAAATCGAATCATTTTTTATAAAAACAAGCTTGTAATGAGAATGTAAACGGCAGATAAAATTAGCCAGTGTCACTTTAATGACCTTTGAATCAATCACACGTTTCGCGAAGAAATTTAAACTGTCTATTTCATAACTTTATTATTTATAAAAAATAAAAATATATATATAATTAAAATAGCTTCAATAGCATTCGATGTGTCCTTATTATTTTTTATTCTGACACTTGGAACAAAAAAAATAGAAATTTAAAACTTAATAAATTAATTAAAAAACCGTTTGGTTACCTAAGCGATTCGAATAATTATAACTTTAACTACTTCAAAACAAACAAGACAAGGTTGCCATTCGAAGTGACGAAATAAAAATGTTGTTTATTAAAACGAAAGAATCCTTGGAGATATAGCTTCTTTTCCACCACGAAATTGTTCTAAAAAAGGATTCCGAGATCTCTTTTAAATATGTCAAGGATTTTTTCCGAGAGAGTTCTGATCTTATTCGAAAAGATGAACGATTACGTAGGTGAGTTTTTCGAACACAATGAGTCTTTGAGAAAGATTTAGTTTCGCATTTATCCTTGATAGGATGAATACAAGTCATCAACCCAGTGGAAGTTTAGAAATAAACAAGTCTATCGCGTGCGATTTGTTTTTGAATTTGATGGTTTTCAATTCCCTGACCTACTTTGTCGAAAAGTATTTCTCATTGTTCTGCTCGCACTACCTTTAAAGAACGATGTAATTACAGTATCTTGAGACGCCAGAATAAAATGAATTCAAGCAGGAGTCTTATTTTACGTGGAAGAAAATTCGGTGAATCATAATTATCTATGAATGCAGAAAAAAAATTTTTTTTTTTTTACCTGTATCTGGCATGTTTATTTTAGTAGAAGTAATTATAGGAGAATAAGTATATTTTGATATTTGAAATACCAGAATTTAATAATACTATTTATTGAATATTTTCTGTTATGCAATTATAAAAAACATTAATAAGAATAACGAAGAATATAAGCATGCCTTAAGAAAGACTAAGGGTTTTCAAATGTTGCACGTACAAATTTTGAAATTATTCAAAAGCTTGAGAACAAAACTTTCAGAATGTTAACGAATTCATCACCCTGGTACTTTCGTAATGACGATATTAGGCGAGCTCTCTCGATTCCAAGTTTAAGACAATTTGTTCACAAAATGTCTACTCAATTCTACAATCATATGCGAAACATCAATAACCCTGTATTAAATATCCTACAAAATTACGATTATGATATTTCTTCCCGCAAACAAAGCAAAAGACCTCGCACAGTTCTAAATATTTTAAATTAATTCCTTACAATTGGTTAGATGAAAAAAAGTTCGCTTTTCTCCTAAGCTATTTTTTTCTCCTAATTTGACCTTTGCTCATTCTGTTTTATTACATGCAACTGATTTCATCAACATCTACATTTTTAGAAATTTTTTTCATTTTATAATTTTATTAAATAAATAACTCTTTTTTAAAAAAGGGCATTTAATTATCTATTTTGCTTATTAACTCAAAGGGCATGAGACCACCGCTATGTTTCAACATTTTACAATGAAGGAGCTAGTGGCCGCTAACGGTCGTAATAATCTACAATAAGAAGGGTTTTCAAAGAATTAATAGAAAAAAGTTATGGTTATGGGAAACGGGTGGGAAATGGGTCTATGTTATGCAATAGGGTGTGATGGTCTTTTTTGCATGTTAGAATGCTCGTGGTTAACAAGAAAAAACTTCAATTCGTGTACTTATTTTAAGTCACAGTGGCATTTTAATATAACTTATTAAACTAATTTAGGTACTTACGTATTAACGGTACCTTGGCGGTTTTTAAGTATCGCCAATCTAACAGCTACTAAGGTTACCAAACCAATAGAATAGATTGGCGCCACTTAAAACCGCCAAATCGTAGCTGCGGTTGGCGCGTGTGCTCTTTATTGGCGCAACTGTCGCCAAAGTACCGTTAATACGTAAGTACCCTAATTTATTAAATATTAAATCATGAAATTTATAAATTAAAATAAATTTATATATGAATCTACAGGAAAAAAAAAAAAAAATGCTTTTTAATTTCTATGTTTTTCCGGCACATGCTTTTTTTAAAAACCAATTTAGTGTGTATCTCTGTGTGCTACAATATGTCCAATATTCAAGAATCGAAAATGAATAAATTGCTTAAATATATATAAAATTACAAAAATTCTTTAGTCAAGTCTGTCAGAATGACTAATTTCCTGGCTTTTATAACGTGTAAAATGTGAGATATTTAATTTAGAGACTATTTAAAACGACATTTTTCCAAAAATCTTTCACAGCTTTAAAAAAAAAAAAAAAAAAATCATGGATAAAAGTAAATAAACATATATCCCACCACACAATACATAAATAATCGCAGAGAGTATCCATATTTCATTTTTTTAATCAAAGAAAAAAATTACAAGAAAATTCAGATGATATAAAACGATGTTTTGTTAAAAAAAAAAAAATAACTAAGAAAAAAAGAAAATATTAATTTATAATATATGAAGATAGATATGAAGAATTCTAGTTGTAAATATCCATTCATTCTTCGCTATGAATTAATAAAAAAAAAAAAAAACAACAAATCAACAAAGTAGATGAGGAAAAAAAAACAACCCATAAATCAATAATAAATATTCACTATTTCATACAGTTAAAAGAATTGTAAGAAGAAAAAAAAAAATTGTCCCCACTTCACTCTCCGCCATTTTGGAACGGGGCGTGAATGAATGTAATTCCGCCAATCATTTCACGGCGTTGGGCAATCCCATATCACCATGAAAAAGAGGAGGAAGGAGGGGGGGGATGATAATAATAAATAAATATTCTTCTTTATCGCGACGGTGATGATGCAGCGTAAGTTCGTAGTAAATACGCAATCGTCGCCGCGCGATAGTTAATCGTGACCAAAGGAGAAACTGCGCAATTCGAAAAAATTCCATCATTCCACTTCCTACATCATCACGCTTCTGGGAACTTCGGACGCGCAAGTTTTTGTGTGGAGTTGACGGGAAGTGGCCTTTCGGACATTTAAGGAATATTTTAAATTTTCTACTTCGCGTGGCAGACAGAACTGAAATATGCATATATTATTGTTTTTTTTACTAACCTTCAACGAAATTTATTTCAGTATTTATAATAAAAATTAAAAAAATGTAGCTAAAAATTTTATTTATAAATTTTAAATTACAATTCTACTGTGGGTCTGACAGCCAAATGACTAGCGCTCTGGCGCTCAGTACCACAGGCTCCGAGTTCGACTCCCAGCGCGCCATGGATGTTTAGTGGCTCGGAATCCAATTTAAACAGTAGGTCCCGGTCTATTGTGATAATAGAGCATTGGGCGTAAGGCTGACAACCCTACCCCGTAAAAGAAGCAACTATTGTCTCGAAATCTGTCAATAGGCAGACGGCTTTGGCCTACCTTGGGGCTGTTGCGCCACTGATGATGATGAATCCTACTGAGCTGAAATTCGGAACAACTTTTTAAAACTTATTTCTAAATTCCATTTTTAAATTTCCCATAAATAAATTAATATAAATTATTACCTTTAAAAGGAAATTAAATCAGCGGTATTAACAAACAATGACACAGCTCTTATTTTGAATGAATTTTAAATAATTGTTAAATTATATGCCGTCGAACTCATGCTCCAATGCAGCCAGGGTCCAAGAGGGATCAAGTTCAAAACCACTGACTGTTGCTGCGACTGTTTTCAAAAATATGGGAACTGACGATAGGAATAGCGTATTGTTATGCTTCGCATTCACAATCAGACCGAGTGTTTCCCAGTTTCCTTCCATACGAAACACAAATGCACGCCAGTTACTCCTAAAGTCATCTACAAAGTTCATGTCCAACCCTCATCACGCGTTAGTGTTTTTGTGTTATACATATGTGGGACATGAGGACCACCGATGCATGACAATAAAAAATCAACTATATATTCAAAATGTTAATCATTAATATACTTTTATTTAATTATTAATTAAAAATATTTTTTTAATCTTTTAAATATTTCATTCATAGCATGTGTGCGGCAATGCGAAATGTTTAACTAAATAATGTACCCATAATTTCATTTAAGTTATGTCCATAATATAAGAAAAAGTAAAGTAATTATTTCGAATTTGATATGTCATACTAAAATAAATTCTATGCTAAAAACAACCAAGATGTTTAAAAATACACCATTCATAGGGTCATTAACATATACCTATTAGTCTGTTAAACCAAAATATCGGAAAATCTCATTTATTATTATTATTATTATTCATCTATTCTATTATTAAATGGATAAAATCTTTTCGCGGGTCATAAAAATAACTTTGGGTTTTAAACCATTTCCTTTACGCGATTCACTACCATAACACGCGTGGGAAAATACATGAATTTTAAGATAAACAGAAATATACTAACTTTTGAAACAGAAATTCAAAAAAACTATTAAAAAAATCATGAAATAATCGTAAAGAAAATTTTTTTAATATTAAAAGTAAATTTTGATAATTAGCAAAACATTTTAACATATGCTGCAAATAAAAAAAAATTTTTGTATCTTATCAGAAATTTTTAAATTATGAAAAAATAATTAAATATATAAAATAAAATTATAAAAAATGTATAAATTAATTATAAAAAAGAAGAAAAATAATTAAATAATATATCTGGCAATATTTTTTATTTAAGAAAGTTCCTCAAACGATTATAATTTTGATATTTGGTATTAATTATCGGAGTCAAATACAAAGCTTGGTTTTTCATAACATTTTAATATCATTAAGATTTATGAATGTTATTATAATTTAGCAGATGCGATTTACAAAAAAATTAATAAAAAATTTGTTAGTAATCTAGATACCAAAAAAAAAACATGCCGATATTTTTAAGATTATCTTATTAACAGAAAGGCAAAGAATTCAAAAACAATTCTTATACAAATTCAGAACATAACTTTAATTATATTAAAATTCTGAATAACCAATTCTAAATTAATTTATAATAAAATATAAATTCACATAGATTTTTTATAATTATTATTTAATGAAAAATAATATAAAAATATATAAAAATTATTTAAGATGTATATATAATATTTAAATAATTTTATAATTTTATATATTATAATAATCTATTAAATTATAAATATTATTAATACCACTGATAATTTAATATATTTCATATAATTTTAAATATTTTAATATATAATAAAAATAAATAATATTATATTAAATATTTATAATTATTATTTAATGAATATTATACAAAAAATGAATAAATTATATGGCTTGCGAAAACGAATTTGCATTAAGAATAGCCTATCTTTAACCGTAACCGTATTTTTTATTTATTTATTTTTTAGCAAACCATCAGTATTTTACAGGACAACAAATTAATCAAATCGCGTCAAAACCAGCGACATCTTTAAAATAATAATAAAAAGATCAGAATAGGCGGTTTCTAAACTATTCAAAGTTAAACTATAATCTAATTGTTGTTAACTCTAAAAATAAAGCAGCCTAACTACTTTGGTGGATGCAGACGACGTTTTACCATCATAACTCCCTGCAAGTGCTTTTAAAAAATAAACACAGGAGAGAAGAAAAGTTCAATGCTCTTGCGGGTGTGTTTCAGGGTGTAGTACTCCGAGAAATATGACAGAGGTCCCCCTCTTCCGACGAATCGATGAAAAGTTCAGCTATCGACTCGGCTCTAGCATGCTTGGCAGAGTGCCAACATCGCTGCCCATTCAACGTTATCGTAACAATTTTTCCGCTCATTTGATTGATGGCTTTGCCGTTTTACTATCGGAATGGGAAACTTAGTATCAAGAACTGTTCTTCTCATCACACTGAATGATTCGTGTGCTGGTTTAGGAACTTGTTGTCAGAATAGAAATAATTTATGCTCCAACCCCTCCCTTCCTTTTATAAATATAAATTTACTTTCAAATTTGTTGTTGTTGTCATTTAAGTATGAATGAATTCATATCTCAAATGACATCCTAAATCAGGGATGGCCAACCCAAATGATCTTGCGGGCCCCATATAAAGTTATATATCCTGATATTAGATTTAGACCCAATACAGACATTTTTTGGAGTGAAAAATTGAAACATAATGAGTTATTATATTTGTGTTTGCTGTTATTCAGACATGTAAAGATAGATAATATAATCATAATGATACTAAACGCACATTGTAAAGAAATATGTAACACTATATGAAAATAAAATATAAAAAATATATAAATATAACGAAATAAGAAAAAAGGAAATCATTAAAAATATTTGTTTTACTAGTGCGATATTTGTTTCTCCACTCCTTCACTTAGCTTTTGCAAATCGATCTTAATTTGGGTATTTGCACATCGTAATGGGTGTTGCGTCGTTTGAGCGTTATGTGTTGGGTCCATTTCATAATCGGGGGGGACGATTCGCAAGTGTAAGTTGCGTTGTAAGTTGAACCAAAATCGGTAAAAACTTTTTTTTTTTGTGTCAGCTTTCTCAAATTGGATCATATGGATGCATAAATGTATTTTTTAATACATTGGTTTTCACTACTTTGGCCATTATAAAATAACTATATTTTTTGTAAAAGGTGACAAATCTCAAGGGCCAGGAAAATGTTCAAGGCGGGCCGCGGGTTGGCCACCCCTGCCCTAGAATTTCGGAACATTTTAGAAACATTTATTATCCTTCTAAACAAAAAAAAAAATTATTTATAGATTATTTTCCTGTTTCTTTAAAACAAAATCGTGTTTAACTTTTTTTTTTTTTTTTTTTCATATAACCAAATGGTAGAAAAAAAAGATTAAATTAACGGTTAATATTTTAAAAACTATCAGTATACAAGAAGTTTAAAGATTACGTTAAGTTTTCACATTATTTTAAATAAAAATTAATCCCACATTTTAAACATATATATCCAGATTGTTGCATATAAAAGTGAAAAACACTTTGGAAATGATTCATTACATGATGTGTTGTTTTCTCCTGACAGCAAGATTTTTCTCCAGAATTTATTATCAATAATAATAATAATAATAAAAGCATTTTTACTTTGGATGGGTTAATTTAAGAATTGATTTTTGAAAGGTAAATCTTCGAATAACAATTTTATGAATGGTTCATTAATTATTAGAATGATAATTTTACAAGAAACTTTTTGCTATAGTTTATTGTTGTCATTTGAGTTAGGATATTATTACAAAAATAGAATCATTCAACAATTGCCGTTTAGGAAGCAGAATCATTCAACTATTGCCGTTTAGGAAACAGAATCATTCAACAATTGCCATTTAGGAAATAGAATGAATCAATGATTGTCATATAGGAAAGAGAAAAATTAAATTTATAAAATTTCAGTTCCCTTTAAGTAGACACAGGTTTTTCTGTAGTCTTTATATTGATCAAAAGTAACATGGATGTTTGCAGTGGTTCGGAATCCACTTTAAACCATAGGTCCCTGTCCTAATAGGATCGTAGAGCGTTGTGGGGGGTAGAGTTACTCGCGTCCGTGGCATATCTTCAAGCTACACATGCCCCTGGGTAGTGCTAAATGAGTAACCGCGGTGCAGCCCTTTGCTTATGGCATAAAGATTAACTGCCTCTGTATTGCCAGCTGCATTAGAACAACAACATTGATCCAAAATTTTTGTTATTTCGCATAATTGTCGGTATTCCAGATATTTCAAATATATAATTTCAACAATGATTCCCTATCCATCTAAATGAGCTTCTTGCTTTTCATTCAATTCCTTCTATTAGCTCACACTCTCCCTATATATATCTTGTTCAAATTTACAATTGTCAATAAAATACTTTTTATTCACCCACTCAGAAATCATATACATTTTTTTTTTTTTTTTTGAACTTCTAGAGGATGACACTTGATGTTAATACAGTTTCTTTCAAATATTAATTCATTCATCATTAAATTTAATTGATTAATTTTAGTTTTTTTTTTAGATTTAAGTTGCATGTATCTACCAATAGATGGCGCCAGATAAACTTTAAAAAAAATGAATGAAAAATTATTTATAAAAAGGACGTTCTGCAATATAGTGAATAAAAAGTAGGAATTGACCTAAAAAAAAATTTTTTTTTTTTATATATTACTTGTTTACTTCACAAAATTGTCACACAGTTAACCAATGGGAAACAAACAAATAAATAAATTAAAAATAAATAAATCAAAGAGGTCTCTTACACATGGAACTTTCTTCCCTGTGGACGAAGAAGTGTTTTTCTTGGCGATCGACGGGCACTCTGCCAAACGTCTGCCGATCATGAAGGATGGACGAAATCAATACATCTATTCAGGTGGCCACGCATTAAACAACGGCAGGGGAGAAGGGAGGGTGGAGGGAAAAAAGAACGAAAAAAAAAAAAAAAAAAAAAAAAGAACGAAAACTTCACGCTCAGGTGGATTCGAGTAAACAGGAAATGATCTGATAGCGCGCTGGCACAGAACACAGAAAAAAAAAAAGGACCTTCCGCAAACAACGCTCGGTTCAATTCGGAGCTGCTTTTTCATCATCATTATCATTTAATTTTTCAGAGTTTATGAATGCATAATAAAAAAATTGGCGGTGGAAAAATCGCCAAAAAGGCGGCGAGTTTTTAATCCGCGATGATTCATTTCTTAAGTCGGTTTCAATTTAGTTTATTTGTGACAAGACACTTTTTTTTTTACTTTTTTTTTTTTTTTAATTTATTAAGTATGGCAAGAAGATGAATGTAAGAAAACGACATGAATTGACTTTTAATTTTAACATACACAATTTGTTTACTGGAAGACTTGCAAAGATAAATCTGTTTACTTTTTTTAACCGTTATTTTGTGTTTCTTGTTGCCACACGTGTGGCAGTTGAAATCTTTCATTTGTTGTTATTGTGTCTAATGCTCACCCCATAAGTAGTCATAGATGGAGGGAAAGGGTGCAGATTCTAATGTGATGGAGCACCCGTAGGTAGAAATCTGATTTGGCTCCATGTCGCTGAAGAAGGAGGGCAGTGCATTCCGGGGTAACTACCCCGCATTTGCATACCGTATGGGAGAAAACTCCAACTAGGACATCTGACTTACGAGGCAAGATGCTGAACGTCACAAATGCCATCGAGTCGGATTTAGCCCCTCTTTTCTAAGTGGAAAATGATGGAATTCAAGGTTAAAAACTGGACTGATATATCTAAATAAATAAAATCCACTGTAAAACTTTATTTGTCCAATTTTGTTTCTTTTAGCAGGATTGCAAACATTTTAATGCCGAAAATTATCCAAGATAAATTTTTTTTTTTTTTTTCTTATCCCACTTGGTCGACAGCAACATATAGATAAACTCCATGAATCCGTGGTCTCATGGAAGAAGGAGGGGGTTCAGCTTCCGTTGTAATAGAGCACCCGTAGGTAGAAGTGCGACTTGGCTCCGTGACTCTGAAGAAGGAGGGAAGTGCCTTGCGGAAAATTTCAGGGGGAACTACCCCACATTGGGGTAACATATGGAGGAAAACCCGTAAAAATTCACACCCAATAATCCAACTCACGAAGCAAGATGTTGAACATTACGAAGGCCATAGAGTTTCCTCGTTTTTTGAAACAGTGTCGACAACAACGCCGCCAGCAGATTGAACCCAACCCTAATGCTCACCAGCGGTGCCACTGAGCCACGAGTTGGGTAATATTTCATTTAGTAAACATGAGCCTATTGACCACACACATATTTTAATGCATTTTGTTTTCTTTCCGTATTATAAATTTGTGCATCGGAGAGTCCTTCCATTGGCCTCTTGGGAAAGAGAGGTAAGGATACGATCCCAAGATGTATGCTGGTTAAAAATGCTACATATTTGTCGCTCCAATAACGAAGGATTTTAGGTCAAGATGACAGGCATTAAAATAAGTAAATAAACAATAATTGCATTTTTCTTTGCATATTTTAATTTCTATTTAATGCAAGATTATTTTATTTACAATATAAGATTTGATTACAGAAATTCTGTAAAATAAAATTCATAATATATCATTTTTTTTTCTTTCTAATGCAGCTGACAAACACTTAGATAGCTTGGTCTTGGATGCCTTAAGGCAAGCCTGCACAGACGTTACTCACTTTGCATTACCCAGGGGGCGCGTGTAACTTGATGGTAAGCCACGGACGCGGAGTAACAATGCCCCCAAATTCATAATATATATAGTAAGAAACAAAAGAACAAGAATCAAGAACATTTAAAAGAAATAATCCAAACTATAAATTTCAGTTTAGGACAGGGATGGGCATGATAAATCTGCAAGCCGTAAAGTTCTTCAATTGGATTCGAGGAGAAGGAAGGTGCGAATATCCTTGGGGGTGCTTGTTCACAACTATGATATCATAATGTGGATGGAGTACAGCAATAGCAGAGTATTACACATTGGGAGCGATGATTCTGTTACATATCTACCGTCCTAGTGATAAATAACGTCAGGTTAAAAGTGTCAGGCATCCGAAATAACATGTTATTGACAGACTTTATAGTGCATGAAGTTATTCCGAAACGTTCAACCTTCTCACCTCACTTAACCGAGATAAAAAAAAAAAACCAATAAACAAATTGTTAATCTCAGCTTAAGTTAAGCGTTTGGTTGTCAACATATGTTTTTTACGATTTGTTAAATGTAAAATAACACTTAAAACAGAAAAGAATTATTAAATCATGCGTTTAAAGAAAAGTCCTTGCATTTGATGGTTAGTTTGCAATAAAACCAACTAAAAAAATAACCGTGTACTAATGATGCATGCATAATTAAATATTGTAAGCGGTAAGTACAATCCTAAAAGTACGTGAAGTAATTCGTGAAAGTCGATCAACCATAAAATCTGGTTCGAACTACACGGAGATTTCAAAACTTTATTTTTTTTCCATGATCAAGAATTGGAATCTAGTTTTTGATCCAACTTTTAGAAAAGGATAATTAGAATTGCGTCGAAGCAATAATTATTTTAACTATTTTTTTAACATTAATTTATTTCTTTTATCTGATTTAATTACAGAATTGTTAAGATTATATACTTCAATACTTCTTCAATTATTAAGATCCTATACTGTAATTAAAATTAATTATCAAATAATAATGCACTAAAGCAAGTTTCGCACAAGAAACATTGATCGAAAAAAAAAAAAAAAGTAAAAATACTGCATAAAACGTGTGTATAGAAATTTTTTTTTAAAAAAATTTTTTTTATGAAAGTATAAGTTAGAATTTTCTATAAACATTTCCGAAACACAAGAAATTTTTTTTCACAAACAATATATATATATATATATATATATATATATATATATATCCCTTTCTGAAATAAAATTTTCATCAAAGGTAAAAAAAAAAAAAAAAAAAAAAAAAACCCAACGTTAATAATCCATTATGAAACAAAATTCCCAATTTTTTAAAACTTATTAATGAATTCTGTTTTAAATATATTTCTTTATGTATAACAATATAAATATTTCCATTTATAGAAAAAAATATTTTCTTATTTATATTTTCACTGAACTGCAACTGGCAGATTCCCTTCCCCTCCCCCTCCCAGAAATCGATTACTTAGTCACAACAGCGGTGTTGCAATAGCATTAAAAATAAAAAAATTGTTTTTGACCCAATTATATTAATTTTTAAATTTGTACCTACATGTTTATACTATTTATAACATAAAATGAAAGAAAATATTCATGGTATATTCATTTTCTACTATATAGTACGTAAATGAAGAAACATTTTTCTTTTTTATACTTTTTGGTAAATATGAAAACTTAAATTCGTCATACTATACCAGTTCTTCATATATTAAAATGCAGTGTTCAATTTCCCTCTTTGGTTTTTTTTTTTTCTCCCCATAACAAAATATATTAAAAAGTTTCACTTGCTTTGGCAACACACTTTACTCAGTATTTCAAACACAAGGTACAGGTACACAACACGCGCATGCGCGACGAAAACTAAAGCGCGGGAAAGCAAGCATGCAGTTGAAAGGCATGTGCACGGAATCCTTGAACCCTGTGATTCGAACAACAAAGTATCCAAAAGAGAAGACATTCGTGACCGGAACGTGGGTTCCAAAATGAACAACGACCCCCGCCAAACGATGGAAAAAAAAATAGAAATCATCTGCTCTTTGATGGGCTGTAACAAAAGGGGTGGCGGACCTCATTCAAGGCCAAGGTCGTGCCTTTGTCATGTGGGAGCGATTATGAAATGATAGGGTTTGGCGTAATTGATTTCCAGCCAACGGTAGGGCGAATATGGATGGGGTGACTGCTTATTGGCAGGTTGGATGTAAAAATAAAAGTCGTATAAGTAGACTTCAATAAAATAAAAAAAAAAGGAAATGATTTCGGTCCACAGTCTTTTAAATAAGAAAAACTGGATTCAGGTACCACAAATTGCTTCTGGAGCAATTAAAATCAGGTTTTATGCTGATATAAAGAAATAAACCACCAAGTCGCAAGCATCATCCATTAAAATCTGAAGCGGAGAATTTAACTTTTGTTTTACTTTATTTAATCTAAAAATAACCGCTTCAATAATGAATAGATAGCAATATTTATTTTACTTTATCTATGCTGCATATATTTGAGTATCAACTGCGATTAATTTTCAGGGAACGACAAACACTCAGAAAATCATACTGTGAAAAGAGAAGAATTACACCATGTATTTTACAGTTATATATATATTATATATATTTTTTTAAATTACGATACGGGCCGTATTGACCATATCCATGTCCACAATACAAACTAGCCTTGAATAAGGCATCTCGTGTGGGCTGCACCGACGAAAGCTGTTACACCTTTAGCAAACCCAGACTAACTACCCAGGAGCACGTGTAGCTTGAAGATATGCTACGGACACGAGTAACACTACCCCCACAACGTTTTATAAACCTGTTAGACTGGGCCCAACATTTTAAAGTGGATTCCGACCCCCACAAACATCCATGGCACAGCCAGAATTCGAACCTGAAACCTGTAGTATCAAAGGCAAGACCGCTAGCCAAGTGATTATCAGGCCACCCTGTGGCACCAAGAGTCAGAGCCTTAGTCACTCGGCCATCAGGCCCCTTTATATATTACATTATTATTTTAAAAAATATTATAAAACAAGCAATGGTTTCCTTTCGTAAGAGCCAGTTAAATCAGTATTCTTTTTGCAGAACATTTCTTAACAATTGCCATTGGCTATTATGAACCATTTCATTCAAATGGCAAATCCAACTAATGATTGTCGTCGTTGCCAAAAATAAAAAAACAGCCAAAATTTAAAAACATTTCAGAAAATTGGCAATAATATATTTACCTTCCAGCTAAGAAATTTTTCGAAAAGAAAAATTGCTAATGGCAATATGGGGCAAAGTAATAAAAACAATCCATAAATTATTAAATCGTCTCGTAAATGAATCGCGAAGATGCTATTACGACGTTCTTCAATTTTATAACCTGCGCTAACGGATAGCGAGTTAATTATATTGTATGATTAAAGTATTATAAGGTAATTCACTCCTTTTATGAATCCAGAAGTTAATGGCACATTTAGAAGAGTTAAATAGTTAGTTTTTAAGCTCAATGGAAAATGAATTTAAGAATATTTGACTCGTAATGGTAATACACTATTCAAATTAAATCACACATTATTATTTAATTTCTAAATATTTTTCCTTAGATATTCTCACATAACTTGTCAAGTTCAATAGCAGTTTACGACTTTTTTTTTCTGTTTTCGATCGTTTTAAGTTTTCAATCTGAGTATCCGGCTTACAGATCTTACTCATCATTTACAGAGCGTATAAGTTCTTTACAAGTTTCACAGCTATAACATATATTCTTCTTCCTCAATGGCGCAACAGCCCCACGGTGAGCCAAGGCTTTCATACAGATTCCGAAACATTGAAATGTTGTTTATCTTTTTAAGGGGTAGGGTTGTCAGTCCTACGTCCAGCAGTTATATTAGACAGGGCCCTACGGTTTAAAGTAGATTCAGAACAGCTACAAACATACACGACATGGTCAAGACTCGAACCAGAAATCTGTGACACCGACAGCCTGAGCGCGAGTCACTCGGCCATCAGGCTTCTATATAACATAATCGAAATTTGTTTAAGATATATATATATATATATAATTTTTCGAAATGTTTTAAAGGATAGTGACCAATGCAGTTATTGCTTTCAAACACAGGCCATTTTGATCGAAATCATTTGTTATTAGAATGGCACGTATTTAACAAATTCAGCTAACCTAACAAGCACTGCTTGGGCTTGCTAAACCGTACCCATATTTTGTCATACTAATTGGATACAAACAGCCTTCATGGTGGCATCTTAAGAAGTTTGTAAATTTCTCTTCAACCCAACAGAAGTATTTCCCCTATTAATTGGGGACAAAAACAGCCTATAAGGTGACATCTACAAAAGTTTGCACCTTTTCCTATGTACGGACTTCTCATTCCTATTCTTTCAATTCGTTTGCTGGATTTCGAACCAAGTTCACTCAGTTTGGAAACCCAACACACTATCCACCAGACCGCTGCAGACCTGCAATTCAACATAAACTGTCCTCGTTTCTACAAACTTTAGTGCAATACATATTTTTTAAAAAGAAATTGAGTTTGTGGAAATAAATTCAACGTGAGATAACATTTAAGATGCCCACCAAGATATCCATATTTCAAAAGCAGCATTCCTCGCCACATGAATCTTCTTTTTCTTCCCTTACAACAGTTTTTATTCACACCAGGTAGAGAGTGGGTGGAAAGGAGGGGGGTGAGAAGGATGTCTATTTTTTTACGTTCCGTTCTCAGAAAGTGGAGGCGGTGATTGTCTGGAAACCGAATTCCACATAAAGATCAATCACTCGATCTCAAGACGGTATCAGAAGAAAAAAAAAAAAAAAGTGAGCCACGCAGAAGTGGAACAGGAAATAGACGCTCGGAATAAAGCTCGAAGGAACATAATTGGAAAGATTTTTTTCTCCCCAGTGAATTTCCATCATCATTCCTTCTTTATCCACCGCGGAAATGCGAGGGGTGCTTTTTAGATCATTTGGCAGATTTATAACGTATTTATTTTACAATTTTTTTTTTTTTGTTGTTGTTGTTTCTTATAGCCCTTGGTAGACAGCAACATCTAGACCAAGTCGAAGAACCCATGTGGTCTCATGAAATAAGAGAAAAAGAAGGGGCAACTTTTCCATGTGATGGAGCACCCGTAGGTAGAAGTCTGACTTGACTCCGTGACGCCGAAGAAGGAGGGCAGTGTCTTCATGGAGAACTTTTAGAAGGAGAACACCTCCGAATTTGTGTATCATATGGGAGGAAACAAGGAAAAACTCCCGCCAGGTAGTCCGACTCACGATCCCAAATCGAATCATGATGGTGATTGATTGATGCCATCGAATCATCTCGGTTTTGAAACAGTGTCCAACAAAGCCGCCAGCTAATTGAACTTCAGCTCTAATGCTCACCAGCGGCGCACATTGCCACTGAGCCACGAGTCGGGCACAATTTTTTTATTATTTTAACCACTGGTCATTTTATCCATTTCCAATCCCATTGGTCAGTACAAATTCAATCGGTCACGTTGCATAAACAGACAACGGAACATTCCTTCCTTGGCAATGTTGAAGTTTTAACATTGGTGGACCCCGTGTTCCACTTATCTATGCCATGATGGTCGAACAACACAAATTCAGACGAGATTTCAGGGTTGGTGGATTTTTATAAGGTAAATGCTACGAATTTGCGTGTCCTATGGGAGAAAACTCGAAAAATACCAACTAGGCATGTTGCGATATGCCTTTAAACACAATAGCCATCAAATCTCCTCGTTTGTGAAGGCAATGACTGTAATGGCCACCGCCAGCGGATTTGAATATGAATCCCCCTGCACAAGTACCAGTGAGTTCTGAAGTGTTTTGAAAAAATGTATAGAAATTCTTCAGTTTGCTTTGCATTATTTTAAGGCAACTTTACTTATTTTGCCTCGTATAGGAGATACGCATACAAGGATAGAAGATTCACTCATATAAACGTTTCATGTAATGTACTCAAATTGAAATTTAGCCTATTATAAATATTGTTACTCGTCTTCAATCAAGAATAACCACTGAAAAAGAATAGCACCTTTCGTCTCCATTGGTTTAGTAGCCTGATTTATCCAGTATATAGCACAAATGTGGACCAGTTTCTCTTAAATATTTCTTTAATTTTTCATCCGTTTTAAAATGAGAGAAAGTCATAATTTTATTTAAACTTAAATCGCTAATAAGGATTTACATTAAAATTTATTTTAATGCAATTCAACTCGTAATTATTATAAAAATTTAGAAATTAAACATTTATGTTTTATTAAAAGTTTAACATATTTCGGAAAATTTAGCGTACTTTATTATAGTGGATTAAAAGCAAGGTTGTAATAAAATATACAAGAATTTAGACACGGAAAAGGCAAATAAAATAAAACCATAACAACCTTCTTAAAAAGCAATCTCTGCTACTAGTACTTCACTGCGACTGTACCCGATCATTACAAGCGGCTTAACTGTAAACCGAACGCCTAGACGGAGCCAAATGGCGGATGTGTTTCAATTAAATGATCACGGTAATGGTTTTCTAACGACTTTCAATCTCACAGAATTAAAATATATATAAGAAAATAAATAAACACAAACCAACGCGAAAAAATGTTTTCGGAAGGATAGGTGAACTTATTATAAAGTGGGAACATTCAAAAACATTTCATGAATATTAATAAAAGGCAGAAGTAATGGATTAAAGTTGCAAATTTCTGTTGGTTTTTTCATTAAAAGTTTTTTTAATCGACAGAAAGAAACCCAAAACATCATTTGCATAACTAAGAGGTGAAGGTGAATGCTAGATGATGGAGAGAGAAAAAAATTAGAAACGTGACAGAACTAGTTAAACAACTACGACTTAATGAATTGTGTAGCTTTTTTTTTTTTTTTTTTTTTTTTTTTTTTTTAAGTAGTTTACGTTCGTCCTTAAACTACTTCTTACCCGATATTACTCATGTGAAAATCGTAGTTGTAAAATACTTCAATAAAAATTTGATAAAAAGAAATTGTAATGTATAAAATTACGCTTTTATTTATTTGAATAAGTCACGGCACTGATACAAAATGCAGATTTGGTTTGTCGTCGCTCCGCCGTCATTTTGTGCAAACTTTAGGCTAATTAGATCGGGATCTACAGTTTAACGTGGATTCCAAATCACACAAACATCCATGACAGCCCCAGGATTCGCAACTGGAGCCTGTGGCACCAAAGGTCACAGCCTTAACCAATTGGCCATTAGGCCGCACAAAAATTCCAGGAATCGATGATAGATTTTAGAGCAGTAATTCACAAACTTCTTTATCATACCGCCATTCCTTTTCATAAAAAATAAATAAATAAATAACATATGCAGTGGCCCCGGTAAATCTATCTTCTTTAAACAAACAAACAAAAGAGATTCAGAAAAAAGAATTGTAATATGTATCTAGGTGTCTAACTACATCTTAAAACATAGCAAACAACAATGCTACAAATAAAACACCTTGAAGCTTGAAATTAAAAAAAAAAAAAAAAAAAAATTTTATAAAAACATCAACTGTACGTAACATTCGCATTACATACAAAATATTGCGACGCACAATTGAGAATAATTATGATTGACGCTGAGGTCAATTGTTTGAATAATTTATTTAATGAATGGGTGTCGAAGGTCTTAAATTAATATATTTTATACATATTATATAAATAAAACTTGTATAAAACAAGACTTGAATAAAATTGTTCTAGTTATTTACATTAGATAGTCTTGGAACACCATTAGTTAAGCAAATAGTAAAATTTCCATTTATGCTTCAAGATCTGAATTGAATAAACTTTCCTCAGTTACTAATTAGTTTAAATATACTGTAGTTAAATACTTTCCATATACTATATACATAAATTATTGTCGTTCTCCAATACTGGACCTTTTGACTCAAAATCATTGGCGACTAGAAAGACAGATGTGCAGAAGATCTTGCACGGGACTTGTTACATTGCGCCCACATTTAGTTACAGCAGTTTGGAGATTACACACCTAGATCCACCCTACCATTCTTCCATTTGAGCCCACTTGGCTCAAATGGAACTTTCTTTTCACTAACCTATGGATTCATCATGGCCAGTTTCAATTCTTTTCTGTTTGTGGAGTTTAGAATAGAGAAATCCTTAGAACCGAGTTCCTGGTGGAATTGAGAATCTTTGAAAATTTAACACGCCATTCCACCAGGTATTCACTCTAGGCATACATACAAGTAATGTTGTTTTTAAATGTTGGTCATTCTGATGCTATTTATTTACTAGGATATACAGCATATTAAACATCACACAGAGTGTACCACCTGTGAGGATGCAACATTGTCATCACACTTCGTAATCACAAATCTAAATAAATACTCTGTAGGATGGCACCAGAGATTCAAATCCATCTCCTTTACACTCATTGGAAGAACTGTCCAAAGAACTATGAAGTCATCGAGGTCATCCACGTGGCAGACATGGGACACCTGGTCTGACACCCCAGATCATTCACGTGGCCCATTCACGTCTTTCAGTTCGGTTTCTCAATTTATGACACAAACAAGAGATTCGCTAAACTTCTCCAAGTAGATTTACCAGCAATTAAATCTAGCATTTCTTTCTTTCATAACTGCGTGCAATAAATCACAGTGCTCCCGTTTTATGCCTGCAATACCCAATAAAAACAACATTTTCATATCACATAAGCGTCAAACCAAATTGAATAAGTATGCAACGCATTTAATGTTTACTGAATAATAATCAGGAATAACAATTTAAACGACACTTTAATCGTTAAAATTTAGGGTATGCAGTTCTGCTTCACTCAGTGACAATGAATATTTTAACAGGTCACTTCCAAGTTGAATTGCCGATTTTTTATCGCATTTAAGCCACTCTCTCATCAAACAAAGCGGCCATTAGCGTTGCCCAGAGGTATGCAATTAATATTCTCCACGGATTAACGCACTGTTAAAAACTGATAACAAAAAAGCAAGCCATCCGTTTATTAAATTTCACCAGATTACTTTACCATTCGTGTCAGCTCCGCATCATTTATGGGGGCGAGGAAAACATCCATCACAGGTCCATTAAACAGGAGGAGGGAAAAAAATGGGTCCACCACTTGCAGTCTCTCTGAATAGTGTGCACGGGGTGAGATTTAATAAGAAACACTGTTCCAAAGAGATCGAAAAAGCGAACGTGAATAGGTAATGAGGAGCGGTCGGGCCTGATTGAACTGAACAGAGGATGCTGTGCTGCCATGCAAATGGGGCAGCGCTGTTTATCTTGCAAGAGATAAGGCGACTTGTTGTTGGAGGATTCTGCACGATTTTGTTTTTCGGTTCATGGCACGGTGCACATCTAGAATTCAATACAGGCTGGACAAAAGGGATTTTAATTGCCACTTATTTTCTAAATAAAATTAGAATTATATCCTATAAAAGCATAATATATATATATATATTATATTTCAAATTTTGATGGAAACATAGAAACGTGTTTCGTTCTGTCTAGAAGGTATGTTCTGGTTTATGTTCAGAAGGTCACAAGAAAAAAAAAAACACAGTCAAAGATTAGAAAACTTGACTTGTGGCCCAAGTGGTAATACACGCAGTTGGAGTCCAGAAGAGGATTCAGGTTCGAATCGCTGTGGCCAGAAATGGACAAATTCGATGCAAAAGCGTCTCACATCCATAATCAGGTTGCCTGGTGGGAGTTTTATTGATTTATCTCTCATACGAACACTAAATGGGGGTGCCATAGTCATCCATAGGTGTGCTGTTTATGGCATGCATAGTGTGCTGTTTTTGGCATGAGAGGACCATCCAAATAAATAAATAAAAATCCACCCATGTCCAAATAAATAAATAAAATAAAAAATAATAGAGAAAATAGTAAATAAAATATTTTCTAATAATTTATTACACCCTACCAGGTATAATTCGGCATTTTCATGCTTCAGTAAAGTGTATGATATATTTTAACTGTTATGTTTTGTTTGTAAAAAGAAATAAATCTTTATTAATTTTCCCATCTTACAGTAAAGTATTTAATTAATACTGTCGGGTCGATATGTATTTATGAATATCTTTTTTGTGCATTAAGGTAAAATTGTTCGTAATCCTTGTATATTTAATTTGCTGTGGTTGTGTATTTTAAGTATGTCTATTTGAATGATTTGTGTATGAAGGTCTGTAGTCTTCTCCGGATGCGAGTCGGTTCCGATCAAAGAAATGACCAGTTCCGGCGGAAACAGGTCCATTACCACAGCTGCGAATACATACGATATCTTCGTGCGTTGTTTTAATTGGTGGGGTATTTCCTAAACTTCAAAGAGCAGGTGGGTCAAGTCTGAGTATCGCATTATTGGCAGAGTGGAAGTTTATTAAGAGAGCTATGACATGTGAAAATATTCGTCTTCGCTTGTTTACTGAGGGGAGAATTGAATTATTACTGAGTCTTCCAAAAGGAAATATAATTTTTTCACCGCAAAAGCGTTCTAAGTCATGTGTTTTGGTAGATGCCGCTTAAATACCTGACCTATGAAAGGACTAGCCGCTTTTTTTCGACCTGATTAAGTTTTTTAACCTTTTAGTTTAACACCTTTAAGTTTTTTTTTTTTTTTTTTACCCTTTTTTAACACCTTTAAGTTTTTCCATTGGTATCCATGAGTTATATTTTTGATTAGGTTATTGCAGTATTTTCATCAGTATTTTGGGAGTCCGTTTAGCGTATGCTTTCTAGGTACTAGGTAGTTGATATAGGTGTTTAACAGTTTCTTTAAAAAAAATAAAAAAAGTACACCACAACACGTGTTCTTTTTTCCATAGTCCATCCATAACAACCCATACATATTCCACAAACTAAATATAAAAACAAAATAATATAATAAGCTAAAATATGCAACGAACAAAAAGTGAAGAGTGAAAAGAAACAAAAATGAAGAAAAACAAAAATTGATAAAAACCAAGCAAACAGTAGGTATCAGCAAAAATTGCGACCGATATATCACGAGTTAGTAATGGCATAAACATGTTCCATGTCAAAACACGCGTTTCATCATCATCCTATTTCGCTCTAATGCAGACAATAGTAACGAGTAAAAACTTCAGGCTCGCCTCCAAGAACCGCAGCTGAACCAACTGATGAAACACGTTTGACATCACACGGATTTCTGTTTCGAATGACGCAGATATGAAGGCATTCGCGGCTGTGTGTCACTCAATTTCCATTTCAACCGACCTTATCTCGATAGTGTAAAACCCTCTTTAATATGAAAGTTACTGTAAACCGGGGGTGGTTAATAAGTTTCAGCTATGCTGATAATAGAAAGTTTTTGCATACCGTATTTTTATAGTCCGATATTTTTCTCACCCTAGAGTGCATGCTCATAGGAAATTGCGCATGCGTATCTGCAATGTTTCCTATGAGCATGCGCTCTAGGGAGAAAAAAATATCGGACGATAAAAATACGGTATGCAAAAAACTCTCTATCATTTAATTTTCAGCAAAATGGGCGACAACAATAAATGCAGCAATTGATTAACTTAACAAAAAGGAATGAAGATCTTAGAAGGTAAACGCAACGCCAAATTATTTTTAAAATATATATTGTACGTACACATAAAGTTGGCATTTGGAATTTGTGTTGTGACTAATCCTCAGTGTCCGGCAGCGAAGGATGGACAATCCATGAGTAGCTTACTCATGGATGGAGGGGAAAAGGGGCAGTTTCTGTTGTGATGGAGTGCCGTAGGTAAAAATCTGTCTTGGCTCCAAGTCGCTGAAGAAGGGCTGTGCGTTCCGTGTAGAATTTTTTAAGGGGAACTATACCCCGCATTTGCGTATCATATGGGAGAAAAAACCCGGAAAACTCCCATAAGTAATTAGAATAACGAGGCAAGATGCTGAACATTACAAATGCCATCGAGTCTCTTTGTTTTTGAAACAGTGTCTACAACACGGGTTGTTAACCCAAATGATCTTGCGGGTCACGTTGGAAACACTTTGCAATTCCGCGGGCAGCATATAAAATTATATATCCCCATATTAGATTTAGACCACTATAGTCTTTTTTTTTTTTTTTTTTTGGGGTGAAAAAATTGAAACATAATGACTTATTATTATTGTTTTGACTATTATTCTTACATGTAAATACAGATAATATAATAATAATATTATCTGTGATACTAAACGCATATTGTAAAGAAATATATAACACTAAAAATTAAATATAAAAAAAAGATACAAATATAAACGAAATATAAAAATGAAATCATTAAAAATATTTATTTTACTAGTACGATATTTTTTTCTCCATTCTTTCACTTAGCTTTTTTTGCAAATTGACCTGAATTTGGGTATTTACACATCGTAATGGGTATTGCGCTCGTTATGTTTGAGCGTGTTTTGTGTTTGGTCAATTCCGTTTCAATAAAATTGATGAAAACAATTCGCAGGTGTAAGTTTAAGCAAAAGTGCTAACAACTTCAACTAAGAGTCTGGCTTGCACTGCCATAAACAATCAACTGTGCGTATATAGGAATGGTCACTGCGGTCACTTAAAGTGAAATATAGAACCTGTTTTATATTAGTTGTTCCAAGATGCGCGCCTCATGAGTTCGTAGAATATAATTTAATTATTCTGCAAACTCATAACTGTAAACTCACAAATAAAACAGGCAATATCTGTCCTACATTCGCAAGAATATTACACTCATGTCCATAAATTAAGGATAATGAAGTTCAGGCAAAGAAAGAGACAGAAGCAAAACAAATTTGACTTATTTGTAAAGTCTATTTATTAAACAAAAGATAAAGAGCAAAAAAGATGCTATATGTTTGACATAATCAATAAAAATTGCGATTTTTACTCCCTGGAGCAAATTTCAAAAAAGAACCTGTTTACAAAAAACAGTATAACATGGTTAGTATGGTGGTTAACATGGAGTATGTCTTCCGGACGATGCAATACAGGCCTTGCAACGCCTAGGCATGCTGAGTATCAAATTATCAATCTGATCTTGGGGAATATTACACCACTCACCAAGCAATGCCCTCCGAAGTTCCGGTTGACAGGTGGGAGGGGGTTGACGGGCTGCAATTCATCGGCCAAGCATATCCCACACATGCTCCATTGGATTCAAGTCCGGTGAGTATGCTGGCCAATCCATACGGGTGATATCCTCCAATTGAAGGCATTCGTCTACAATGTTTGCACGGTGAGGACGGGCGTTGTCATCCATAAACAGAAATTCAGCACCCATGGCGCCCCGAAACAAACGTACATGTTGTTCCAGAATGACATCCCGATAGATGTGGCCTGTCATCGTTACACTCTGAACATGCAGGTCAGTTCTGGAACCAAGAATAATTCCTCCCTAAACGAGCCATCCTGCACCACCGTAACGGTGTCGTTCAATGGTGTTCTCTTGGTGGTAACGGGTACCTGGTGCTCTCCATATGAAAGTCCGGCGAGAATCAGACTGCAAACTAAACCTGGACTCGTCGAAAACATCACACCAGACCACTGTTGCGGTGTCCACAATGCATGCTCTCTACTCCAAGTTAATCGCAGGCGACAGTGAGTTGCGGTAAGTTGAACACATCTGACAGGCCTACGAGCATATAGACCAATGTGCCCTAAGCGTCTGTACACGGTCTGCCTTGAAACTGTCGTACCGGTAGCTGAAGAGAGCTGACGAGACAGGTCTGATGCTGTGCTCCGTCTGTTTCTTTTGGCAGTAACTGCTAAATACCGGTCCTCATTCGGGGTTGTAACTCGGGGGCGACCTGTGCTGTAACATCTACTCACATTACCATCATCTTGGAATCGTTGCCAAAGCCTGGAGATGACACTCTGGGCGATTCCAAGTTCCTCGGATACTTCCAGCTGGGTACGTCCACATTCCAGTCGTCCGATAATTCTACCACGTAAAAAATCATCCAAATGCTTCCTTTGTGCCATAACTATGCGGTTATTGCACTGAAAGGCTTTTAAAGCGCTTGTGAACAATTTTACTTTTTGTCACCATTCCTTATATACCCCTCTCTTACACTCGTTATTGTGACGTACTATCCGCGCCAACTGGTGGTTTCCTGTAATTTGCATATTCTTCTTCAAGATGTGTGTGATAATTCTACAGGCGAAATTTTTATTTTAGAGTTAAATTTCTGTGTGATTCTGAATTATCCTTAATTTATGGACATGAGTGTATTTTAAAATCAAAATCAATTTTTTTCTCATAATTTATGCAGTTAATTTTGGATGCACACATAATGTATTTTTTAATAGATTGGTTTTCACTACTTTGGTCATTATAAAATAAATATATTTTGCAAATGTGTGATAAATCTCACGGGCCGGAAAAATATTCAATGCGGGCCGCAGGTTGGCCACCCCTGCTGTAAACACTATTTTAGAATAGCTTCGCTTCATTTCAGTTTTTGAAACATGAGTGCTTTGCAGACGATAATGAATCCTGGAATAATTCATCAAAGTTTTTTTTTTTTCCCAGGATCAAAAGCTGTCCATTTAATTAATTGCATCGGAATAGAAAATTCATTAAAAGCGAGATTTGAAAGTACCACGTGGGAAAAAAAATTACGTTGAAGTTTTCCTTCTGGAACTGAAATTAATTAATTTTGGTGTAAGGAAAAATAAAAAAAAAGAAAGTGATATGCAATGGCTCTTTTCTTCAGTTAAAAATTCACAAGAGATTCCATCCATTAATGAACCAGGGAATAAGTCATCCATTATTTTGAAAAATAGTATTTCCTGGTGAGTTTTCCAAAAAAAAAAACCATTACTTTCCAAAAAGCAATTCAATTCAACCAGGAGCACTTAAAGTTTCAAATTCTTTGTTTAATTTGTCAAAGTAAAACTCGAAAATTAAGAAATTAAGTTATTTTTCTCCTACATTTTTTATTTCATCGTACCATTAAGGAAATGAAAATGACTTAATATATAACCCCACAACACCATGTTGTTCTGAAGGTCAAGGTTTATTGAATTTAATTACAGCTTTGAAAAATTTTACACCTGCCAAGACGGAATTGGTTGAGAGCCAAATAAATTTTTATTTCCGTACTGCATTGAAATCCGGCGTTTGTTTTGGGAAGAATATTTCTTGGAAAAAGGAAAAAAAATTCCGTAACATACATGTAATTTAATTTTTTACCGCAAAAATTTAAATTTTCCACATAACCTTAAAAAAAAAAATATTTTTGTAGCCGCATGGCCTTTTACTTATACAATCATTTCTAGAAAAAATACTTAGGGTATAATTTCTGAGAATTCTTAACTATTCCTTAAGTTTTAAATTAGAAAGGTCAGATTTTACTTATCAAATGTTGAATGAAAGATTTCTGCGAATATTGGAAGTAATTATTCGTGATATTTGTCAAAGAAATACACTGAACTGCGGAGTATTTAAAACATTTATTTTTTAATTTCAAATGCAACTGATAGAATTAAAGTGTGTTTTCATCGGTTATCATCACCTTGCGTCACAGAATGTCAGCCAATAAGATGCCCGAGTGGACAAGAGAAAAAGACTCCTGATTCGCCGGAGTTCTATGGCGTGAAGTTTCAGTATATGGCGAAAACCAATCTTTATTGGTCGGACATCAAAATTAAGGACATCTGGTTCGACTTTTGGGAAGAAATTACCGCTGCAAAATATCCGAATCGAAAATATCTACGCCGCGTACAGGCAAATTAAATCTGTAGTATGTTGTTTCTAATCATCAGTGTCCTGCAGTGTGAGACGGACATCCCATGAGTAGGATGGAGTGAAATGGGCAGCTTCTGTTGTGATGGAGAACACGTAGGTAGAAGTCCGATTTGGCTCCGAGTCGCTGAAGAAGGAGGGCAGACCCTTCCGAGAAGATTTTTAAAGACTACCTTGCATTTGCGTATCTTATGAGGTAAAACCCGGAAGATTCTCACCAGGTAGTCCAACTCACGAGGCTGAACACCACAAAAGCCATCGAATCCCCTCGTTCTTAGAAACAGTGTCTACAATAAAGCCGGCAGTGGATGGAACCTGAGTTTAATACTGACCAGTGGCGCACATTGCCATTGAGCCACGTGTCGGGCATCTGTAGTACAAAAAGTTTAACCACTGAGTTTGCAAGACTAGGTGAAAGGCTTGAACCTCTCAAAAGTCAAAATCATTAGGCGGTGGGTGGGCCGATCATATTGTAAAGTAGTCAACAAGAAAAATTTGAATTAACGTGAAGAATTGTTACTCTTAGTATTAAAAACATCTTCAATTCCATAATATCTTGAATTCTATTTTCAATCATTATCTTGACCAATGATACCGCAAGTAAATCACTGCTAGCCTAAAATTAAAATAATAACACTTATAGAAAAATTTATGTTGTACAGCTCAAATATCAACTCGTGTATCATGCGTTCGGGTTTGTAAATGTGGTTACATACGTCCTTTCAATTGCCGTTGACGTAATTTTCTATTTTTGGAAAAAGAGCTCCATAATTATCTTATTTCTCTGAACGTTAAAAATATATAACGGGGAAAAAAACCCTGATTTACAAAGATTTGTTAATACCATTTAAATTTCCTGCACACGTCAGAGACACATATGTCACGATGCAAAAGGTCATAGGCCATTGAGCTATATATTAATACAGCCAACAAATCAGAATTGCGTGGCATCATTATTTGCACTATTTATACGTGGTTATTACGAAACAGTTTCGTGCTTCCTCGTTTGCAACATATTTTTTTACTAATACAATATGATATTTTTAACTTCTTCAAGGACGAATTTTCTAAAGGAAGAAAAATTATTGGATTGATTTTCATCGAGCACACGTTTTATTCATTTTATACCGATAATGACGTTGTGAGTCAAAAATAGTTAAAAATCATTAAATGTATTTTTTTTTTTTTTTTACGCAGTCATGAGTTTTTGGAGGATTTTTAAATTCAATTGAATGAGGATACATATTGTTGATCCCAAACATAGACTTGAGGCTTTTTGTGCACAGCAAAAAATGAAATAGCAGATTAAGCGTTCTACAGTGCGGAACAGAAGCCAACTGTAGTAGCACATATGCTAACTGTAAACACACTGCACCCCTCATCCCCAAATTTAAATGAATGCCTCTGAGGAAAAACAAGCACATTCTCCTCAAAATCAACAGAATGACAAGCAAGCTTGCAGATTTGTCGATGAATGTGTCCTGTTGTTCTAGAACTCATAAAATAAGACAATACTTTTTATTTTTCCTTCAAATAAATTAATAACAACTTATATCAGATATGTATCTAAAAAGAATACAAATAAAGACTCGAACCGAAAATGAATAGCAGATTCAGCGTTCTACATCCAAGCACAGAAGCCTGCTAACAGTAAGCACATTACATCCGCACCTCCAAATTTAAATGAATGCCTCCGAGGGAAAACATGCACATTCTCCTCAAACTCAACAGAATGGCAAGCAAGCCTACAGATTTATCGACGAATGTGTCATGTTGTTCTAGAACTCACAGAAAAAAGATAATTTATTTCAAAGAAAAATAAGAAGTATTAATAAAAACTTATATTAAGATATTATTATAAAAAGAATGCAAATAAAGACTCGAACCGAAAATGAATAGTAGATCCAGCGTTCTACAGCACGGCACAGAAGCCTACAAACTGTAAACGCATTGTACCCCCTCAAATTTAAATGAATGACCTCGAGGGTCGAGATTCACATCCTCCTCTTAACACTCAACAGAATGGCATGCAGGCCCACAGATTTATCGACGAATGTGTCATGTTGTTCTAGAACTCACAGAAAAAGATAATTTATTTCAAAGAAAAATAAGAAGTAATTATAAAAGCTTATATTAGATATTATTATTAAAAAGAATGAAAATAACGACTTGAACCTTTTCCAAAGAAAAGATTTATTTCGCATTGAGAAATCGTGTCGACATTAAATATCTTCCTTGTTTATATAGAGCAGGAAAGAAATGTTTTCCTACATGACTTATGTTTTAAAAAAAAAAAAAAAACTTCCTAGATAAAGCTACAGGAAAGAGTTAGCTACATAAAGATATATTAGACAGACAATGCCATTACTGTTAGGAAGACAATGCTACAAAAAACAAACAATTATAAAAACTCTTTATTTTTCGCCCTTAAATTTGATGGTATTTTAGATAAATTTTCATTTACATTTCTGATATTCCTTTAGTTAAAAATGATGTTATCCTGGACTTATTTGCATGGATATAATCATTTTAGGATGGGAAAATCGTCTATTTAATCAGAGGTTTCAGTTACCCCCATTAATTTGGATTATATACATTTTTTATCATATTATTTGACATTATATATTACTTGATATTTTATTTATGAATTTATAATATTGATGCAAAAATACGAAGTTTTTCTTCAAATGCATTTAAAAGTCATTTAAACTTTTAAACGATTTTAGAGACAACTCTTTTTATTTTTCATCAAAACAGAAATTCAATTCCACATTAAATTGAAAAAGCGAAATACAACAATAAAAGTGGCAAATGTGTTACGCAGTCGCTTAAAGAAAAAAAAAAAAACTGTAGCAAAAACAAGACGAATATGTAATAGAATTCCATCAAAATGTAATCGAATTCTTAGCAAATAAGAGTAGAAAATTGAGCTTTTTAATTCAATTGGGAAAAATTATATTTCTTTACAGTACCTTTATAATGCTGAGTTCTATCAAAGTTTTTTTTAACTCACCTGAAATCACTATCTTGCATTGTATATTATATATGAAAAATGGAGTTATGAAATTGAAGTGTTTTAAAAGACACTATTATGTGATTTTTCATCCGTTCCTAGTTGGGTAATATCTCAAAGAGAAACTTATTACAATAATATCGTAGTGATGCCACACGATCATCTCGAATAACTGGAAAATAATCATGGCTAAAAATGGTTCCCGCAACGAAGTATACGTTTTATTATATTATTTAATAAAAATAATAATGAATAAATTTAAAACAAATATGAAAATTGAAATTTTTATTTTACTTTCACTATATTAATTCGATTAAATTTCATGGTTTGGCGCGAATCTGAAATACAATCAAATAGAAAAATATTTCAATTTCTCTCCCGCATGAAATTAAATGTTGTATCAATTTAATATTGTATAATTAATATATTTAGTATAACCGGTTAAATATTGCATCGAAATTATTGTATTTATTCATCGATTAAATATTGTATCGATATTATTGCAATTATGTAACGATTATAATATATTGATGCTATTGCAATTATGTATCGATTAAATATTGTATCGATATTATTGTAATTATGTAATAATTATATTATATCGATGTTATTGTAATTATATATCGATTCAATATTTTTTTTTCTAATGCAGCTGGCAAACACTTAGACAGCTTGGTCTTTGATGCCTTAAGGCAAGCGCTGCACAGACGTTACTCACTTTGCATTACCCAGGGGGCGCGTGTAGCTTGATAGTAAGCCACGGACGCGGAGTAACAATGCCCCCGCAACGCTCTACGATCTTATTAGGACCGGGACATACTGTTTAAAGTGGATTCCGAACCACTACAAACACCCATGGCACCGCCGGGATTCGAACCCGATACTTGTGGTTCCGAGCGCCAGAGCGCTAGCCACTCGGCCATCAGGCCCATATCGATTCAATATTGTATCGATTTAACATCCTATTAGTGACTGTGTGAAGGCAGAGGAGGATGCAAATGATCGAATTCACTAGTGGCATCTTTCTCCATAGGAATGACTATGGAGAAAGACAGACTACGTGAGCACTATAAAGAATGTCTGGCTTCAACACTTTTAAATATCCGGGTAAAATTTGCCGGATTTTTTTCGACACGACAAGAAAATGTATGTAAATATTTAATCTTTCAAAATGTTACTGTAAGATACACGTTCTACAAGTGTACAGTAGCAGGTTTATAGTGGATTATAACGAAATTGCTATAATTCGTTAACACTAAAGAAGAAAAGATTTTTAAACATGGAAAACGAGGAAAAATATCGATTTAATTTCCCATATTACATCCCTATTGTGGAATGGAACAGATTTGCGGGTAGTGGTATGATTTTCGGAATCGACAAAGCTAGGTTCGAAATTCGGCAAGGGACGCCGAACCGGAAAGTTAATGCGTCCCGACGCTGGAGATATATCCATAGGTCGGAAAATTCTTTCGTTGGATTCTATAAAAAGAGCAATAGTAGTCGGATGCAATTTCATCCCTCCAAAAAGAATGACACCTCTAGAGATGTTTGTTCCAAATTGATATAGCATAATGTCTAAATCTGCCACTCCAGTAGTGAATGACCTCAGACAGATGAGCCTGCATTCGAAAACAACATTCTTACGAAACTAATAGGAATGTTGTTGTTTTTTTCTCACAACGCTCTTCATAATGCAGTCGGCTAAGATCTCCAGATAACATTACAGGAGGGACATATTACTTTGGGTGCAGAATGATAAATCTTCCGAAACGAAAGTGCAACAAAAGACGACGCAATTCGTCTTCAAGGTTTCGCGGAAAAGAAGCGAACGGTTTCTTGCCAACTGTTGCATAATGCTTAAAAGCAGCAGCATACATTTTTCGATTTCGCTGAACGAACGACACGCCGTAAAAAAAAAAAAATTATTATTATTATTTCAGATTCTAGAAAGTGTTCAATTTTTGTTTTGTTGTTGGAAAAATTGTTAGAACTAATAGTGGTTACATCGACAAAAGCAATTATAAGTAATTATTATTTCATTTGAAGCAATTTATGATAATGACTTCCGTTTAAAATTAAATTCTGTTTTTGTTAATATTAAAAACTGCATAAAGTAATGTACGGCAGCTAAGAGTAGTTTTACTTTTTAAATTTTGTTAATTAAATTCAGATATCTAACTTTGATATCATCATCATCTGTGATATCATCATCATCATTGGCGCAACAATGATCTGCCAAAGTCGTCTGTCTACTGGCAGATTTCGAGACAGGAGATGTTTCTTTTTATGGGTAGGATTGTCAGCCCAACGCTCTGCGGTCATATTAGGCCGGGACCTACGGTTTAAAGTGGATTCCGAACCATTCCAAACAGCCGTTGCACCGAGAACCAGAGCATCAGTCACTCGGACATCAGGCTCCAAATTTGTTATCCCTTGCTTTATAATTTCAAAATTATCACTGTTAAAAATTAAGAAGGAGAATGAAGAAGATGAAGTCGAGATTATACCGATTTTTTTTTTTTATCTTCTGATAGACATAATATAACAAAACTAATTACTTAAATACCGTTACAATGATAATCTGACTTTATCAATACATCAATCAACCAGACGACTTCTGAAAAAAATGAAAGATAACTCAATAACAAACGGTGGCATATACCTACGTTCTAAATAAATATCAACATCTCAAGAAAAAGCCTTTTCCCGCCATGAGGAGAGGGGGGGTGAGTTAGGACAAGTTCTCAGTGAGCGGGACGATATTTTTAGAGAAATGCTATAAATACAAATCGCGCAGATTCCTAACAATAGTCGAAACTCGTCAGAGCTCAGCTATGCCAACAACACCTGCCTCTAACGGGAAATGTGTAGACCGATAATAATAATAATAATGATAAAAAAAAAAAAAACGAGAAAAAAATACACGCCCACGCGTTTTGGCACTGTGCTGGCCCACTTCAGACACACCTGTGCTTTTGGATGCAAACGATTTTTTTTTAAAGTGAAAGATTCGAGTGTTTACATGCGATGGTTTGATCTCGTCGTTTCGGTGCGTTTTTCTTGGGATTTCGAATGCTCACACACATAAGTACAGCTTCGGCATTTTATTGGATGTGCCAACGCTTGTGAAAACATGGGGTTTAAATAAATATTATTCAAATAAATTTGTCTCAGCCCACATTTATTTTTTATGAGCTATTTTACTTTTTTTTTTTTTTTTTTTTTTTGCCCTTTATAAAATAAGTCTCAAAATACATTCAATTGTTTAAGGTTATGTAGTGAATATGCTTAAGTATTTTTTACTTTTTGAATATTTTATATTAAAAGGTATTATTGCACATAATTTTTTTTTTATTATACTAAATTTAATGGTAAAAAATTGCCCATTTAAAAAAAATTGTAGTTAATGATAGGCAATGCATTAAAATGCGCAAAACTGTATTGATCAGCATATATTCGGGAACAAATATTATATATATAATCGACAGCTAAAACACACGCGATTGATTACTTTTTGCAGTTGGTTACTACAAAAAATCAAACCAAATGCTATAACACTAATTGCATTGTGTAGGTTGGGAAATCAGATTGTAACTGAATGTGTTTGGATTGCGATACTGGAGGTACAAGTCGGAAAACTCGCAGCTTTGTTGACACACACACGCACACACAATTAGAGACATACAATATTTAACATATTGAAAGACAGATAATTGTAGATTCGTGGAAGGATTCCACTTCTAAGCCGAAAACCGATACTCATCTACGTGCAGAATGCGCGAAATATACTTTCTCTCCAGGTGAGAGTCTGTAGGCGAACTAATACTAGGCCTGTGATACTAAACGCCAGAGACTAGGAGTAGAAATTGTGCCAGTGTGTAGGAGGAAGCATGATTACATTATTAAATTAATGTAATATCATATATCAATTTTTTAACCATTATAATAACGTAATTAATTCCTTAATTAATATAAATTAGTGAAATATATTTTAGATAATTTAATTAAAAATAACATGAAAATTAAGTTATGAGTTAATGCCAATGCCTGCACCAGTCTATGCCTCTCTGCTATGGGCAATATATTTATAAAGATATTAAAAAAAAATTCTGTCAGCAATTATTTCTATGTTTAGTACTTCTATGTTTATAGGGAAACTCAGCTAGGCACAGTGATGTGATGTGATGTGATGTGATGTGATGTGATGTGGTGTGGTGTGGTGTAGTAGTAGTACAAAGATGCGACTGGGCATGGCATCATCTGGTGAGGTAGTTATAATATCACTCCATTGATACCAATTATTTTGACGCCAACCTTTATTTTTATTTAGAATGTTTAGTTCGTTGAATGTTTAGTATTTCTGTGTTTAGTATTAGTATGTTTAGAATTTCTATGTTCAGTATTATTTCCGTGTTTTAATTGCTAAACATTGCGAAATGTTTAGCAATTAAAACACGGAATTGGAACCATTTCTCTTCTGTATTTTGTAAACAAACACATGTCAAGGAAAACAGATTTTAATTGCTCCAAACATTGCCCAGAAAAACACCAACTAATGTTCAAGCAGAAAAAAATATCTTCGTTGACATAGCTTCGTCATTAAAAAATAATTCTACCAACAAGAAAAAAAAAAAAAAAGTTACTAATAAACAACAAACAACAACAAATATGAGATAGCGATTTAGTTTATTTGAAACAGAAATTCACATCATAAAAAGGCACACTAACACAATAATCTCAAATAAATGAAACTGAAATCACAGTACGAAAGTCCTCCTGTTTTCTCTTTCAGAAAATCGAGTTACCGAACGCATATAAAATGTCTTTAAAAACGCTGTTTTCTCGGATGAATTCTTAAGATGAGAGACAACACCCATCTCTCGTGGCCGAGAGATGTCACTTTTTCAAGGTCAGCACCGCGGCACGTGTGCTCACCAACTGGGCGTCAACCGCCGCCACTACAGTTACAGTTATCAGAAATTACCTTTAGGATTACGGAATTCGTGACGTTTGATTTGGTTTCGTTTATGTAAGAATGCCCGCCCTGCTTCCTTGGAAAACACTGCTTTCGGGGTTTTTCATTTCGAACATGAGTCGTTCAAAGAATGAATTCGATTAAGTGTTCCATTTCGATTAAATCTTCAAATTAAAAATATAATAATAATAAATGAAAAAAAAAAAACACCTGGTTTGCTGTATTAAAATACGAATTGATTCAGTTATTATTTAAAGGTTCAGTAAATTATTTATAGGTTATTGCAATCTGCTTAATTCAGCTAACTAAAAAGAATAATTTAAAAATTAAACTTTTTAAAATAAAATTTCAAACGAAATTTAAAGATTTTATATCAGACTTAAAATTATTTTTTATAATTGTATGCTTTTAAACACTAATCTCTCTCTAAGGATTTTTCTGAGTAAGGATTATTTAGAACAAAAAAAATTCTAATATATGAAAACTCACTAGTTTTAATGGGAAAAATAAATAAATACAAAAATATTCATATACGATTTTAATTTGCTATGCTCCTTTGAGAACTTATCTATTTATCATTTAAATGCATTTTGATTATTAAAAAAATATTTTGTTTATTAATTTATGAGACATACTCACTAATCATCATCATCATTATTAGCGCAACAGCCCACGGTGGGTGAACACCGTCTGCTCGCTGGCAGATTTCTAGGAAGTAGATCTTTTCTTTTTTTATGGGGTCAGCTGGTTGTCAGCCGTACGCCCAACAGTCAAATGAGACTGGGATCTACGGTTTAAAGTGGATTCCGAACCATTACAAACATTCAAGGCACCGCCGGGATTCGAACCCGAAACCTGTGCCATTGAGCGCCAAAGCGCTAGTCAATCGGCCATAAGGCTTATATTTCCATATAATTAAGTATTGAAATAATAAAAAAAAACTAACTGCCAAAATCGACTAAATGAGGATTGGTTTGGTTTATCGCTCTACGGTCATCTTGTGCACACTTTGGGCTAAACAGACCGGGACCTACAGTTTAACGTGGATTCCGAACCATTGACAAGCATCCATGCCACCGCCAGGATTCGAACCTGAAGCCTGGGTTACCAAAGAGACAGAGCGCTAGCCACTTGGCCACCAGGCCGCGATTAAAGGAGGAGGAAAATAAAACAAAACTCTTCTCTAATAAAAAAAAAACATTCTTGAATCTTGTACTAAAAGTAATAATAAATAGTAAAGATATCAATTTGATATTAATCAACTAATTGTTTGTTTCTTAAAAATTATACGGCAGTACAAAAAAAAGAAGGTGGAATTGAAACTCGAAGTAGGTTTTTAATATTGAAATATTACCAACGTAAAAAATAAGGAAACAAAAATTGTGAAAGTAAATGGGTTTCACAACGTTGAGCAAAAAACAGAAATTTTTTTTTTTTTTTTTATATTTTAAAAAAATATTTACTAGTTTTTAAACTAAGAACGAAAGACCAATTTTTCCAAGAAAAATAGCAAGGAAAAAAAAAAAAAAAAAAATTCAAAAATGGAAAGTTAACGTATTAAAAAAAAAAAGAAATAATTAATTTCTTTTTGAAAAACATAAGAGAAAAAAAAAATTACTCTTTTTTTGCTCAACATGATTACATTACTTTCACCATTCTTTTTTCATTATATTTTACATTATGGCTAACGAAAAAAATAATTACTCCTTTAGTTTTCTATTCTCTTATTGATTGGAAGGTTTTTTTCTCTAAAGGAATCTAGGAAATATTTCCGAAGTTAAAGTCGTAAAAAACTGTTATTCCATCTTTTAAGAATTCACCAAGGGAAACGCGACTGGCGATTTTTGTGATAAAGGTTTATTACATTTAAACGACGAGTTGTCAAATTAGATTTTCTAGAAACCAGATGGTTTTGTGAAATAATGTTATGTATGAAAAAAAATAGTTTGGTTTGTCGCCCTATAGCCATATTTTGCACATGAGCGCTAAACAGACCGGCACCTGCAGTTTAAAATGGATTCCGAACCAGTAACAAACATCCATGCCACCGCCAGGATGCGAGCCTGAAGCTTGTGATACCAAAGACCAGAATGCTAGACACTTGGTCACCAGGCTGCTATCGTATAATAGAGATAATGTAATCTTGGAGAAAACATTCCGCACATTAAATCGTCAAAATTATACATATTTTAATTATTTAAAAGTTAACAACATTTAACGTCTGCCCCATAGAAATATTAACGTTAAATAACACATAAATATCATACTTTTTACTATTTTTAGTAACAATAAAAATGGAAATTATATAAACATATTCTATGCATTGTCTTTGATATCGTTTAGAAATATACATTTTTAATAAGCAGTAAAAGAAATGAAACAAAATAATTATTTAAATTTTAATTAAATAAAAAAAAAAAAAAATCTTAAAACAGTCCGCGTCGTTTTTGGTTATAGATGGCGAGTGTTAAACGTTAAAATTTGCTAATTAAAACGTTAAATTTGCAATCACATACTTTTCCGTACATAAATTTTAAGAAACGCGCAAAACTAGCCGATTTAACATAAGGCATAAATCTAATTGCAACTAAAAAAAAAAAAAGAATATTTTTTAATATTATAGATAATTATTTTATTAAAAGATTAGTTCTTTTTTTTTGAATATTTAGTTTTTTACAACATTTTTTAAATCGTAAATAGGCATTGCTAGAATTAATAATCTATAGTTTTTAACCTGTTTTATTAATTTATTTTTAATTTTATAAATTGAAGCATAAATTGAGTTATTCAGATTGAAAGTTAGAATCGGAATTATATCCCAAGATTCCTTGCCAGAAATTTCAAAAGCATCTTACGATACATCGCTGCTATTATCATTCAACTCATTTTGGAGAAAAAAATAACGATAAATAAACTAAAGCGATTATAATCAATCAATAAAATGAAGTCTCTTCCCATCTTTTGGGTACCGAAGGCTATCGAGTTCAATCAAAAATCACGATAGAATGAATGTTATACAATGACTATTATCATTGTTGAATTGCGATAGAATGTTTGAATACGATATCACGACTGAACTCGTGTTTGCCTTACAAGAATATAACGTAACCGAAAATATTCGTTTTAGTTCAAAATTAAAACTCAATTTCCTCACGAGTTAACTCGTGATGTTTCGTAAAGATACACACATGAGATACGAGTATATAATCTGGTTTCTCCATTAAGGTGTTAATAATCAGGACCTTTAAAAACAAATCAATATTTCCATAAAAGTGAACACTTACCGAGTTTTCTTAAAACCCCTTTTCTACACAAAGCTATAATTTTAGATCATTCAACTTATTGGTCCTGGTTATTAACTCCTTAATGGAGTATCCGACTATACTCGTATCTCGTATTTGTATCTTTTCGAAACATCATGAGTTAACTTGTTAGAAAATTGAGTTTTAATTTTGAAATAAAACAAATATTTTCGGTTACGTTATATTCTTGTAAGGCAAACACGAGTTCAGTCGTGATATCGTATTCAAACATTCTATCGCGATTCAACAATGATAACGGTCTATTATCAAACTCATTTTACACAAAAAAAAATTATAACGAAAAATAAACGCAAGTGATTATATCACTCAATAAATTAAATCAATCCTCATCTTTTGGGTACTGAAGACCATCGAGTTCAGTCAGAAATCGCGATAGAATATTGTCATTGTTGAATCGCGATAGAATGACCGCTATCATTGTTGAATCACGATAGAATGTTTGAATACGATATGAAGACTAAACCCAAGTTTGTTTACAAGAATATAATTTAACCGAAAATATTCGTTTTAGTTCAAAATTAAAACTCCATTTTTTGTTTCGAAAAGGATACAAATAGGAGATACGAGTATAATCGGGATACACCATTAAGGGGTTAATAATCAGGACTCTTACAAACGAATATGTTTCGAAAGGATACAAATATGAGATACGGTATAATCGACCCATTAAGGTATCAATAATCAGGACCCTTAAAAACTAATATGTTTCGAAAAGGATACAAATATGAGATACCATTATAATCGCGATACTCCATTAAGGGGTTAATAATCAGGACCCTTAAACACAAATATTTTTCAAAAAGGATGCAATTATGAATTACGAGTATAATCGGGATAAACCATAAAAGTATTACGGTTTAAATAAAAACAAAACCGATAAAAAATTTCAAAACCGATATTTCCAAAAAGTGAGAACACTTACCGAATTTTCTTAAAATCCCTTTTCCTACAGAAAGTTATAATTTCTGAACACACGCACACACTCAAACTGTTTTCCGTGTCACTGGCAATTATTAACCGCCACTCTCTCTCCGTCTTTGGACAACAACAGAGTGAAAGCAGCGGAAAAGGTTTGCAAGCCGTTTCGAAATTTCTCATGAATGGAGCGCGCGCATTCCTTTCGCTTGCATAGTCGTTGCGGAAAGGGTGAGATAAAAAGCCCGCAAACACGTCACCGCACATTAAGTGGAAATAAATCTCCGGTCGGAGTTGTGGCCAATCTGCTTTTCGGTTTGGGTTCGCGAGCATCTTGGAACAGATAGGCGTTCCCTCCCCCATCCTTGCTTTTCTAGTGTCAAATCTGTTTAATAATCACATTATAGTTTGTTTTTTTTTTAAATATTATCAATTTTGTACTATCTCTAGTATATTTGCATGTCTTTTCAAAAAACCACGAGTAAACTCGGGCGAAAAATTTTAATTTCGGACTCAAGGGAGTATTTTACAGTACCTTGTCTTAGGTCAACGCTAGTTCTCTTGTGATATCGTAAATCCCGTAACAATCACTCAATCATGATTTGTTTTTAAAAAAAAAAATTCGGTGGATTCGTTATCTTTCAATATCAGCAAGGAGCTGCGTATTATTGATGAATCATAACCTATTGCATTTATTTCTTATTTTATTATTATTTTTTTTTTTCAAATGAATGAAAATAAGTTAATTTTTAGCGATATATAGTAGAATAATCTTGAAATCTGTCCATGAATCACAGCTATGATTTTTTTTTAATTCAGGGAACTCCGGCGCAAAATCCTTCACAACCCGTAGGTCGTAGTCTGACTTGGCTCCGAATCGCTGAAGAAGGGAAGGACCTTCAGGGGGAACTACACAGAATTTGCGTATCATATAGGAGAAAACCCGGAAAACACCCACCAGGTAGTCCAAATAACGAGGCGGATGCTGAATATCCCAAACGATCGTCTCTCCGTTCTTTGAAATTGTATCTACAATAAAGCCGTCGGACGTTTAACGGATGGAACCTCAGCCCTCATGCTCATCAGCTTTGCACGTTGCCATTAAGCAACGAGTCAAGCACTATTTTTTCTTAATAACGTTAAAAGATTTTTAAATTGTAACATGCGGAAAAAAAAAAAAAGGGGGATATAAATAGTTTTTTTTTTTTTTTTTTTAATTTTCAAGTAGAAATGTTTTTTTCCCGTAATCTATACAAATTTGTCATTTTCTTTAAAAGCTAGATAGAAATTATTCCTCATTAGTTCCCCTTCTGAGCATATTTTAAGTATTATAATAATTTTTTTAACCGGTTTAGTTTTTCTTTTCTTCTTAAAGTAAATATAAATGATTGCCAAACTCCTCTCCATTTCAGAGAAACAATCCAATTACTTGCCCGTCATTCCCGGAGAATTACCGATGCATTTTTCCCTCTTCTTTAATGCCGAATCATCCCCAAATCATCACTTTTTCCCGTAAGAATGATTAAGCCCAAGAGGACCGCCGACATTTTACGAGGTCGTTTTCGGGATGATTAGGACGAGATGGAAAAGTGCGATTACATTTACCCATGGTACCGCGCAATCAACAGGATAAAAACACACAAAAAACCATTGCACGGATGATTGGTACTCGAATTATACAATGTCACACACACACAAAAAAATCATCTCTCCATTAAATATCACATGCATATAGATTGCCCAATTTGGGGCGTAAAAGCTTTGAGCACCGCACACCAAATCGGTTTGGATGAAAATCAAAACGTTGTTAGCATTTTCATTTTCATTTCGTTACCTTTTAGGAGTTGCAAAATTTTCTCGACGTACTAGAGAGTTTTTGCAAACCGTTTTTATCGTCCTTTTTTTTTTTTTTTTTTTCCTAGAGCGCATGCTCATAGGAAATCGAGCATGCATATCTTTAATATTGTTTCTTATGAGCATGCTCGCTAGGGAGAAAAAAATATCGGACGATAAAAAAAACGGTATGCAAAAACTTTTGTAATGTGTGACCAAAAACCAGATATCAGTCGATTGAAGATCTTCCGAATGACGGATGGAGGCTTGCTCGAAAGGGAAGATTACAGTGGGAAAAATTCAATTCAGTGGTTATTAGAAATTCAATTTGCAACGATAGGGGACAGAAGAATATGCGGCTAAATGTTTAAAAACTGGACGCGACGTACCATTTAAATCTTGGTTGTCAAACCTCTAACCAATAGTTCTCCGTGGAGTTTTATAATGAAAAGCTAGTTTTGCTTTGTAACGACTGCGGCCCATCATAAATTGTAAATATTTTGAAAATATTGAAATTTTTATCAACTTATTTTACTTATATAATCATTTATATTTTGAAATTTTAATTATACATATGCGATCTGAAGGTCGAGTGGCTAGCGCTCTGACGTTCGATGCCAAAGATTTCGGGTTCCGAGTCCCGCCGGTGCCATGGATGTTTGTAGTGGTTCAGAATCCACTTTAAACTGTAGGTCCCGGTCTAATATGACTGTAGAGAGTTGGGCATCGGGCTGGTAACCGTACCCTGTAAAAAGAAAACGTCTCCCGTTTCGGAATCTGCCAGTGGGAAGAAGGCCTTGGCCCATCATGGGGGCTGCTGCGCAATTGGAGAAGAGAATTATCTATTTAGAATTTGAATTATTGCAATATAGATTATGAATATTAGAATAATTGCAATTTTCATGGGTTTTTTTTACTTATTTCCTAGATAATTTGTTTTTCACCATATATTTTTTCTCTATTGTTGTGTTTCTTTATATGCTAATTTCGACCAGTTATAAAATAGTTAGGATAGTTAATGTTAACTTCGGATCCTCAAACAATTTCTTTTCTTTGTCCCTTTCTTTTATATCTTTATTCTAACTTACAGATATATAAAAATTTTTGAAAATGAATGCTATTTTATTGTCTTAGCTTATTCATAACTAGCTTTTAATAAATCCTTGGTGTACTCTCTTTTTTTTTTTTTTTTTTTTTTGTAATTCACCATTTTCTAAGCTTTTTCTTACATACATATATGATGTTCATGTAAAATAATATAATCAACTTTTCTGATTTTAATTAAGATTATTTTATTTCTGTGAATAAAATTATTTACCTGATGAACAAACGAAAAAAAAACTTCGCAAAAAGAATTAAAAAATTACAGTGTTGCCCCATTTTTGCTGCCCAATAACAATTTTTTCCGACCAAATATGGCCAAGGGAAAAAAAAAAAACAAAACAAAAACTGGACATTACTGATTTAAAGTGTGCATAGATAATGCTCACATAATTTAAATTCAAACTGTCACGCTACAAAAAGATTTTAAAAAGATCGAAATGTAAAGAGGAAAAAACACTTTTATCCTAACTGCATCTGCCCATGACTGCAATTATTATACTTTAATAGTCATTGCAGTCACGTTTGTTTCAATTGACATCGATTGCAGTCACGTTGTTTTTCTTTTATTATTATGAAAAAATCTATGACAAATATAATTTTATTTTTCATTTTCGAAACTAACAAAAAAAGATCTTGTTGATTGTCACGCACGCTTAAAAAGTTAAACAGATATTTTATTTGCTATCATCACCAAAACATCTTTAATTTTTTTTTTTATTCATGCAGATGAGATAAAATCATGACAATGTAATACATAAAATATGAATTTTATCACTAGCCTTGACAACAAATAAGCAGATTTGCTATGATTTGTTTTATTTATGCATTTATGTTCCGTGAAATACATAAGAGAATGAAACTTTTGCTGATTAAAGGAGAGAGGACTCGGACTCAAAGAAACTGGCACGTAAGCCATTGCAGCCATCGTTTTAACAAGGAAGCTCGGGACCTGAATGACCGTGTCTAGCACTCTGGGTTTGCCGCAGGTTTCGGGTTCCAGTCCTGGTGGTCCCATGGATGTTTGTAGTGGTTCGGAATTGACTTTAAACTGAAAGTCCCAGTATAATATGATTGTAGAGCGTTGTATTGAGATTTAGTCAGTCTTCAGCCCCCTTTCATCCTTCCTCGCTAAAAGTGAAGCTGTATATATTACCCTTAGCCATGGACATCGTCCATGCGTCCATGAGCCTTTGAACCTAGCGTGTTGTTACATTCCTCCACCAGGAGGATTAGTAACAACAACACAAGGAGGCTCAGTAGCTATTGCGATTCGTGATTTTCACCACGCCTAACAATTATACAAACGTGAACCAAAGGCCCCCAGAGTAACATTAAATGAGCTACAACTGCCATATTGTTGATAATGTGTCCAGGATGGTTACAAGTTAGCTGTATGCGTCCGTTTGGCTCACTGCTTTCTGAAACAAGGAACCCTTCAATGGCGATTCCGGAAATTAACGTCATTTGGTTTGGTTTGTTACTCTACGGTCATTTGTGCACACTCCGGACTAATTAGACCGTGACCTACAGTTTAAAGGGGATTTCGAAACACTAACAAACATCCTTGCCATCGCCAGGATTCGTACATTGCTATTCAGGATTGAAGTCTGGTACCTGAAGCCTAGTAGTAGTTCTCATTTTTGCGCAATGCAACATGCAGCGCACTTTTTCAGTAAGGCAATATTCTTCCCTCACACCACCCATAAGTAGAATGTTTGTGGCCTACATAAGCGGTAAACACCGGTGCTACCGATGTTAAAAATAAAAGCACCCAGTGCTCCAAGCGAATATGTCAGTTAATCATCCGAGCGTATTCCTTTTTTTTCTACGAATGATAAACAATCTTAAAACTATGTGTGGAGGCGACACGATAACAAAATTCGAACGTACGCTCACGAGGCAGAAAACGTCACATCAACTCGCATGAGTCTGATGCTCAGCTACCCAAATGAGCAGCAGGTGCGGTATTCAAATGAGCGTCTGAGGAGTGGGAATTCGCAGGTGGCAGCCAGTTACGGTTGCGGGAGAACAATCGTCAGGTGGATCAACACCCGCAATCTGGGCCTTCATAGCATTTTCTTCTTATCATGCCTTATCATGCCTTTTCGATATAATCCTTGCTTCTCATTCCTATGGAGCTTGATTTTGTTTCTCTCCATAGTTTACATTATGTGGTCAGCACCAAATGGTATGAGAATTACAAGTCAAATAATACTTAGCCCCATGCTTTATCCCCAGTATACTCGTATCTCATTTGTTTTTTTGCCCAGAACACAACGACTTAAGACGAAAGAAGGTAAATTATTAAACTCGGTCTAAAACGAGAACTTGTACTGTATCGAGATATCCACTTTGTATTGTAATAAGGTAAGCATGCACTGATTCGTGATTGCATGATTACAATACAAAGTATCGAAAAATAAGGAATGGGTTGAGTATTATGTATTGATTATGGCCATTTGCATTTTCTTCAAATTGAGTTAAGCGGCCATATGGTCAATTGGATAGCGCTCTAGCCTTTGGTGTTTCAAGTTCGAATCCTGGCGGTGGCATGGATGTTTGTGAGTGGTTCGGAATCCACATTAAACTTTAGATCCTCAGCTAATTAGTCCAAAGTGTCTAGAAAATTATTGTAGAGCGACAAATCCAAACCAAGCAAATTGAGTTAAAGTTAATATATTTTCAAGTATCATAGCAGCAATGTATCGTACGGGGATCTTGGTAGTTTTACCGATTACTCAGAGGATCCAAGTTCTGATTTTAATAATAGTAATCAATAAAAGAATAAATAAAATAGGATAAAACTTATTAATAATCATTGTAAAACCCATCTTAATTATTAAGCGATTGCAAATACATTAATATATTTGCGATCTTTTGTTAAAAAAAATTTCTCTAAACACAAAATTGAAATTGAAACAAAATCTAATCATTAAGGAGGATAACTTGCGAGATTGCTATTATACAAATACAAAAAGACACTGAAAGCGGCGTTGTAGTTAAAGTGCTGGGTCTTCAAACGGAGCGAGATCATTCGGAAACCTGACCAAACAGAAAGTTCTGGCAATAAACATGATAAATCTATAAACCAGAAATTCTATCTATTGTTTTTCAAAGAGGTTTGGTTTGGCTTGCCGCTCTACGGTCACTTTGTGCACACTTTAGGCTAATTAGAACGGGACCTATAATTTGACATGGATTCCGAACCATTCACAATCATCCATGCCACCACTAGAATTCGAACCTGAAAGTCTTTGGCCATCAGGCTGCCGGTTTTTCAAGGAGGAGGAAAGGAAGCTATATGTAATATAACATCACCGGAGGTGTTTGAAGTGGCATAATATAAGTGCAAGGCAGCGGACCATTTGTTGATCTTGAGTAACGTTCTATTACCTGGCGTTCTAGTAACAACTGACCTCCAGTCAAAGTATCCAGCATTCAAAAACAATAACAACAACATAATAAAAAATGCGTGCATAATAAGGAAGTAAAGTCCTTCAATCTCATTAATCTAAAGTTTATTTATTAAACCTCTCCGAAAATAAAAACGAAGCATTAACTATTCTTCATCATTCAGGTCAGGTCGGTGTCATGAGATTTTGTTGTTAAACCCCCACGTGCGCTTCTAAAAATTATTTTTTTCTCACATTTGGGGAGTGGCCGCGGTCTAATTGGGCCGGAAGTGGGCCTTGGTCCCGTGACGCACATGCGAGAGGATGTGACGTAGGGGGCAAATCTAATCTCATCTTTAATCCCGAACCTACTGCGTCCCCCCCCATTCACTTCTGAACTAAATATGGGTGGACTGTTAATCACATTTCCTTATCAATCTCAAGGAGGAAGTGCTTCATCGAATGTTACGGCTAACAAGTAATTCAATTTAAAACTGGCAGGTCTCTCTTCTCTCGCTCGCGAGCTTCGCAGTGTCAGACATTGTTTAGTGTTGTTCGTAGCAGATTTGCGGAAAATATATATCTTTGTAGTATGCTTAGAGATTGCGATTCTCGTTTGCTGATGTTCTGGTTCAGTGACGTAATCAACAGTACATAAACACAATATTTTTTAAAAATTTGTTGAGTTAAGTCACACCCAATATTATGCAGCAACATGGATGTGAATTGACTTTTTTTTCATTATTTTCTACATGGTTTAACAAAAGAATATTATACAACTACTATGCATTTTTTTTATTTCATTATTGGCGGGTCCTGTGTTTCACTTACGTATGCCGCAAATAGATCACAGATAAGACAGTTCACAGATGCACAGATGCAATTTGTGTGTCATGCGAGAAAATTCGAAAAATCATTATCAGGCTGGCCTAGGGGCCTGAATGGCCAAGTGTCTAGCACACTGGCGCTCGGTGCCACAGGTTTCGGGTTCGAGTTTCGGTGGAGCCATGGACGTTTGTAGTGGTTCGGAATCCACTTTAAGCTGTAGGTCCCGGTCGTAGGGCTGACAACCCAACCCCGTAAAAAACACATCTATCTCGAAATCTGCCAGTACGCAGACTGCCTGGGTCTACCATGGGGCTGCTGCGCCGGTGATGATGGTGAGCAAATATATGCTCCATTTTAAAACCGCGCTCATTTATATAGCGCGTTTGTTGATAGATAATTCATTCCATTTTACAAGCTACTTTGAATCAATACGCATGTCTGAGCAAACATTTTCAGCCATGAATAATGAATGGAAAATCGATACATTTAAACCATCTAACAAATCATATTTATACTTTGTAACAACGAAATTTTAAAAGAGTTCTTAAATCAATGTAAAATAATCCCTGCATAAAATTCTTTATTGCCCTTTTATAATATTATATATATATATATATATCATTGCATCTTTACATATAAAAATAAAAAAAAAAAAATTTATGTTACAGTGCACTAAATTGATTTTTAATTTGGACATTTGATGTTAGCTAGGATTGTGTTACGATAATAGAAAGATAAATGGAAAGATGTCTGCATATTGTTTTATAATGATTTCGAATTTGAAAATAATTGCCAGAAGGTTTCCATGGCGACTGCTTCGTAAGACTCCCAATTAAAATATCGAATAATAATTTGGAGTTTTGCGCAGCACGTGCTAAGGGAATCTGAGAGTATGAGCGAAAGCACACCATCTGACGTCACTTCCGCGTCATTAACATCCGCCTTTTTCATACGTAGACAGCGGATCGGTTTTATGCAGTCATGTTAAACAACAACACCAATAAGTGGTAACTGTAACATTAACCGAACTCTCCCTGCTCAGAAAACACATGTTATTTTTATTAACTGTGAATATGTTACTTTTAACACATATATTATTGATGAATTCAATTTATAGAAAAGTAACTCATCAATATTATTTATTCTTCATTCAGTTATTGAATTTAAAATGCTATTCGGTATTGAATATTTTTCAATAAAAAGCAAATGTTGATTTTTGAACATAATTTACTTGAAATAAAAATAAGTAATTCGGTAGTATTGATAAATAAATCTAAAAAATAACTAGAAATATTAATAGATTACAGTATTTTTCAACAATTTAATTTAAATATATCATTTTCAGTAAAATTGGTTACCGATACAAAATGAAATTGATAATGTTGTTTGAAATGATTTAAAATGTATGCGAATATTAACATAAATAAACGCATACAATAGTGAGTCTCTTTCAATTAAGTTTATTCCATTTCGCATAAAAGCTGTTATGAAAACAATCTAATAAAAAGTAAAATTTAATTAAATTAATTAATTTAAAATTAATTTCAGTCATGATTTATTTTAGAAAAATAAATTATGTAAAATATTCTGAAAGTATATCAGAAGAATAAAAACGGACGATTCATTCAGTAGAATATTTATCACCTGCATTTGATTTTATTGTTGTTACCGAGTAATAATAATTATAAGTGACAATCTTATAAATTTAAAATAAAATTATCTTAAAGATGATTAACAATATAAAAAATATTACTGTGACCATTTTAACATAGGCGATTTTTTAAAAAATTAACAAAAATAATTAAAATGATGTATATAAAAGTAAATAAAAGCATAATACACTCATAAACGATTTCTTTTACAAATAAAAATTATCCATTTATTTGCAACCCAGATAAATAATATTTATTCAGAAATTTTTAAACACTATTTTATTTAAAACACATATACGTTTATTTATTCAAGTTTATGAACAGAACTCAACGTTTGTTAACAGTTTTATAAATATTATTAACTACAATACCCATAACATTTTTAATTAAATTAAAAACAAAACGTTATTAATTACAATAAAAATAACATTCTTAATTAAATTAAACACAAATAGGTTTTAAATACAACGCAAATAACATTCTTAATTAAACGAACGGTACTGAAATGAACAAAAAATACACTTCAATTTTTTTTTATATTTATATATATTAGAGAAGAAGAAAATTTTATTTTAAGAACATTGCAAAAAGAAAAAAGAACGATTTCCTCATCATTTTTTATCCTTTTTTCTTGAATTTCAATAAAATTGACAGACGAATTCCAAAGCCAGCAGCAAAAGTGAATAAAAAAAAAAAAAACAAGATGTGAAGAAGAAAAGGACGACTTTCCCCCCTGAAGGATAAAAAAAAAAAAAAAAAAAAAAAAAAAAGATGGCCGTTGTTGACGCCGCAGCAGAACATGAGAGTAAATAAAAACCTTGGGGTGTGACAGTAATGGTGACTTAAAGCGCACTAATACATCCATCCCGCCAAGGCTGAAGCGCAGCAGCGAAATATGAAACCCGAATAATATTTCAATCTCCAAATAAATATGCAATTGAGCCTGGATGGATCCAAACCTGATTCCGCGAGACCACCGAGTATTTTGCGTGACCTTGAATAAAAATACCTTCCTGGCAATGTTTCTAGCGCGATGCGATGGAATTTGTTGACTAACACTGGCAGTTAAATAAAATTATCTTTGAAACTTATACACCCAAGTTCTAGAAAAGACCGTAAATTTTCAAAATAAATGGATAAATAAACAATAAAATGATTTAAGTTAAAAAAATTCTTGCATCAAATTCATACATCAAGGGCATTAATTTAATTACTAATTATATAAAATAAAATTTATTAAATAATAAATTATAGTAATTATAATAACAGCATGCCTTTATTTATTATGAATTATTACTTTATTTATTTTTTTTTTAAATAATTTATTTGATTTGATTTTACTAATTTAATTTAATTTTAATTAATTTTATTTTTAATAAAAACTTAATTATTTTCTTAAATTAAAAATGACATAATATATAAAAATTATAAAATTTAAAAATAAATATATATTTATAAAATTTTATTTTTATTATAAAAAATAATGCATATAATATTTTTAAATAATTTAATTTATTAAATCTATGTTCTATCAGAGACGAATTTTTTTTGTTGAACATAGATGACGTATGCTATGAACAGTGATGAGGGGAGGACTTACCGAAGTAAAAACACGTAAATTCCTACCACTAGGACTATCGTTGCAAGACGCTTTACACACAATCGCCATCAAGTCTACTCGTTTCTGAAAGCAGTGGCTGCAACACTTCCGTAAGCAAATTTAATCTTGAACCTCATCAATGTGAAATAATAAATTATCATTTTTTGTTAGTTTGTTTATTTTAGTTGCTTTCTAGTAACGTTAGATTAATATTAAATCGAATTTTTTTCTTACTACCTTTGAAATGCGTAAAAGTTTAAAATCATCGAATTTAAAAGATATGTTTGCATGCAGTTTTTTTTTTTTTAAATTTCTTATTCAAATTCAAATTTCGCTCACGTAAGATATTAAATTGCATAAATAATACCATACATAACCTTGTAATTTATTCATTCAAAAATTGAAAACAACTCACAGGGATTATATATCCTTAAACGTAAGGTTAAAACTATATTTTTTCCTCTGAAAATTTATTTATAAAAATACTGTCTTCCTCTAAATTTAATTAGGAATTTATAAAAAAAGCAAAATAAAACTGATATGATTATTATTCGTAGCTATCGAGTTACAGAAAAGAAACTACTCCATCATGTGGCAATTCAAGGTTCCCGTTTATCCTATAAACTAAAAAAACTGTTATCGTCTAATAATGGCATTCATACACACATTATCAAAACATTTTACATAATAAGGTGCCCCTATTTTCCTCGATTTAGTTTCCTTTTTCGATTATATTGACGATAGCATCTTTTGATAAATCTGCATATCATAAAAGACATAATGTTTTGAGAGAATGCTAAACATCGATAACATATAAAAATAATGTTTAACAAATTCGCCTGTTTAAATTTTTAAAATATTCGAAAATATAGTTAAAATAGTTTTCAAAATATGCAATTTCAAAAATTAAACTCATTATTGGGGTCATCCATTACGTAATGCTTCAACAAATAACTTTAGCTAAAAAAAAAAATCTTGTTTATTATTTCTTATATTTTTATATTCATTATTTTCCCTTTTAAATATGGATCATTAATTACATGGTCTCAGTCCTACTTTCTAACCGAGCAGAACATGAATCTTTATCAAAAATGTCAGAGATTTGATTCTAAACAAGATGCTACGATGCCATTGAATTGGATGGGTGTTTTTCACCAACCTTAAATATATAAACGTGAAGGGAGACAAAGAACTCCCGAGTTACATTAAATGTGCAACAAATTGCCATATTAACCGACTCGTAGCCCAATGGTAAAGCAAGTAGGAAAGGTTCAAGTTCGAGTCCATGCTTTTAGAATGGAGGAGACTCGATGGCGATTGTGACATCTTGTGTAATGTTATCTCGTATCGATATTCAAGCTGCCTGGTGGGGAGTTTTTCTGGGTTTTCTCCAATACGATACGCAAATATGGGGCAGTTACCCATAAAAAAAATAATAAAAAACCCTTCTGAATGGCAATATCCCCACCCTCATTGCTCGTCAGTTGGTTGTTCGTGTCATTCATAAGTGGTCCGCCGAAACACATGCCACTAAAAATTATATCTAGATCGCAATCAAATAAAAATTATATCTAGATCGCAATTTTTATCGAAAATGACATCCGTAACATGAAACGATCAAGAGGTACGTTTTACAAAAGAGAAATTTATTTAAAAACATTAAAATATCAACAAGAATTTCATATCGCTTTCGCTTTCACGATAACAAAACAAAGTAAACGGATTATCAGCCAAATACGACAACGTTACCAAAACGATCAGGAAATCCTTACATATAGAGGGTTATATTAAAATGCAAAACAAAACTTCGCACATTTACCTTTCCCTCTCCTTTTTTTTTTTACGATAACGAAACATAAAGGCCAATAATGCGGCTCTCGCATGAAAAGGCAGGATGTAGAGATGCCCGTTTACCCCAAAAGAACCCATAATTGGGCAATTTCCGCCAAAAAAACCACTTATTCTTTTTTATCTCCCATGAGATCAGCGCTAAACAAGGCCCTAAAAGCCGCAATCCCAGATAAGGACAAAACCACAAATCAAACGCGGCGGTCTACCTGCTGACAGACTAGATTTTAATCCGATGTGTACGACTTCCTCGTGTTCGGACGGACACTTCATTTTCCTTTTTCAGCGAGAAGTTGCGCCAATGGTCAGTGCAAGTTTGCGTGAGGAGTATAAAACCAGCGGTTTTTATTAAATTACAGGAACAAAAGAATTCTTTTTAGCGTGCCTCCAAATAATTTGATAATCCTTTTTTGAGCGACTGAACAAATTAAGTTTATTTTGGAATCGTGAATGAATAATATAGATCAGGGGTCTCCAAACTACTGCCTGCGACAGCGAATAGCTTATTGTTGCTGTAATAAGTTGGATAAAGAAAAACACAGAATGATAATAACTCGGTTTTATTTTCTTGCTAGCTAAAGTTTAATGACAAGCATAATACGCAGAAAATTTAACTTAAGCATAACAACTAACAAATAATTGGAATGCATCCCACTAGCATTATAAACTAGTGAACATCCCGCGGTTACCCTCGGTAGTTATGTTGGGGTAAAGAGTATCGCATATGTATATCGATGTTTGAAATGTATATATCCACTAGATGTCGCCATGTGTCATGGTCGTATCGATACACACAACAGTAATTGTAGTAATTGAACCAGCGAATTTAGCCAGCGTATGCTCGTTCAGAGCGCGTACTCGGCGATTAGTCTAGAAATTATAGATAATGGCAGAAAAATTAAAACGGTTTTGGCCGTTGGTCCTTACTAGAGTAAACAGTATGGCTCTAAGGCTGAAAAGTTTGGAGACCCCTGATATAGATGGTAGATCATTTGATTAATTATAGCACCTTAATATATGTTTATTTTTTTATAATAAAATTTTGTTTCAAAACTTTCTTTTTATTATAATCAAAAACATGTACTATTACAATTATTATCAATAAGTTTTATTCATTATTGAACCTAATATTATTATTAGAATCAGTACTAGAATCCCCGATTCAACGCCAGAGAATTGAGGATCACCTAATAATACATCGCTTCTGTTATCATTCAAACTATGACTGATTTTTGCAAAACGAAATAAATAAGCAATTCATAACCTGCAGTTCCTCGCTCATCTTTAAGGGCATCGAGTCCAAAATGTCTGCAAACAACAGTGGAATAATTGTAACCAGATGGACAATATCACGTATTTATTTTAGAATAATAATGTGTTGCTGCAAATAAACCTCTGTTGATTATTAGATTAAAAAAATGCAACATATTCAGCGTAATCCAGGTTGCAATAAAGGGTAACCTACACAGCACCCACTTTTTTCGGTAGGAAATGTATCAAAAAGCCTCGTTGTTCCACATGTGTATGTCACGAACAACTCACTGATAAGCAATAAAGAAAGGGTTACTGCCTCCAGCAAAGACTTTTAACGTAACTGTCACGCGTATACATGTCTTGTGGCAGAAAACACGGAATAATGTGTGGAAAAACTCTCATCAGACGGCTGATTGACAGTGCAAGCCGTTTTACACACCCTATTACAATCACCATCGGTTCTCCGCCTTTCTGCGACGAAGGTCCCAAAGCGGATTCTAAAATTATCCTTTCTACACAATAGCTACACATACAACAACTGGGTCACGTACGTATTGCAAGTGAATACCTTTAATTCTTTGATTTCCTTGTGATTTGTACTATTGTAATACTAATTTTTCTTTTGTATCAGTGCATTGTGTACTTCGCTGCGATTTGTACTATTGTATTAATTCCATCATGCAATAGTTGTGTGGGGCCTGAATGGCCGAATGTCTGGCGCTCGGTGCCACAGGTTTCGGGTTCGAGTCCCGGCGGTGCCATGGATGTTTGTAGTGGTTCGGAGTCCACTTTAAACTATAGGTCACGGTCTCCTATGACTGTAAGAGCGTCACGGAGCAGAAGTCAGACTTCTACCTAGGGGTACTCCATCAAAAACAGAAGCTGCACCCCTCCTCCTTCCTTCCATGAGGGATACGACAACAACAACAACAACAACAATAGTTGTGTGGGAGAATTACTGTAGATATAACGTGAATATTTCAATAAGGATTTTATACCGTTTTACAAAAATGCTGCGTTATATCAGTACATATTTTTATTTGAAGAGTTCGTATTTTCGATTTAGATCCAATTGATAAATAAAAAAAAAAAAGACTTCAAAGTATTTCCTAAGGTCAAAATTTAATGGAATATATGTATAAAAAAATCTTCATTTGAAGTATGAAGTCGTTTCATTTCTTTAAAAAAAAAAAGAAAAATAAAAAAATATCCGAACCAAACATGACTCGATGAAGCAGATGCATAAAAAAAAAAAAGCGATTTGAAACGAAATCCTGCTTCCTTTGGGGCACATGTTTCTCAAGGTGAAAAGAAAGTTTTATCGGCAAAAATACATACTGCACATGCATCGTAATTTTCATTCGAAAAAGTGATTTAATTGATCGCTTATATCAGGGTGTCTCCAAACTTTCCAGGCTTAGGGCCATACTGTTTACACCAGTAAGTACCAAGGGCTAAAACCGTTTTAATTTTTCTGCCATTATCTATAATTTCTAGTGTTTTAATGCGTTTTTTTATCCAACTTATTACAGCAACAATAAGCTATTCGCTGTCGCTGGCCCGGATGGATGATACTGGCGGGGCGTAGTTTGGAGACCCCTGGCTTATATAAACAGATATAATTACAGATAATCTAAAATTATATTAAATGAAATCGATAACAAAAAATATTTCAAAAATAAGGCGAGTTCTTAAATCAGTTTTTTTCTTTGACCTGGTTGGAAAAAATCATAACAAGCATCGCTTAATCCCTAGTAAAATATATTTTGAATTTAAATAGTACTGATTTTAAAGGAAAGAAATTGAATTTAAAGGTTTGGTTTGGTTGGTCGCTCTACGGTCATCTTATGCACACTTTGGGCTAAACAGACCGGGACCTACAGTTTAAAGTGGATTCCGAACCACTCACAAACATTCCTGCCACCGCCAGGATTCGAACCCGAAGCCTGGGATACCAAAAGGCCAGAGCGCTAGCCACTTGGCCACCAGGCCGCTGAATTTTAAAGGAGATGGGTTTGAAAATTTTGCAATTGGAAACGATTCGGCAAAAAAATAATTTCAGTGAATTTATTCGCCCAATATAATCCGCGACTATTTCATCTAAATCTAGCAACTTCACTGTACAAAAATAATTAATATAATATCTTTATTTCAGAACAGCCACTTAATGTATTCAAACCAACTATTTAATGTAGTCCCATTCTTTCAGCCTCAAACCAATGTTTTAATATAGGATCCTTCTTTCAAGTGCAACCATTAGGGATTGCAATATCAGACCAAAAGTTCAATACCGGTATTCGGTATTTTTAGATCTTAATCCCGGGATACCGGTTTTAATACCGGTAGTAGAAATTTTAGAAAAAGAAAGAAAACACAGGTGCTTTTTGTTTTATTAGAGAATGTAAATATCACAAAAACACTTGAAATGGAAAACCATCTAATGCTGTCATTTTACTTATAATTTCATCCAAATTATCTTTTTTTTTTTTTTTTTTTCAAAATATTCTAAAATTCCTGACGGATTGGGCTTAGAAACTGTTCTTAAGTTTGTTCTTCATCGCAATTAGATTCTTTCCTCTTTAACAAATTTGTTTCATGTTTCGTTTTTAAATGTGTATGGAGTCCGCTTATACTTCCTTCCTCCATTCACTTAAATAACTCTTGAACATTTTTTTACATTGTGAAAAACATATTCTTTTCATCATATAAATAATGAAACCAAACCGAAGTATTATCAACTGATTTTTTTATGTTCTTTAAAGTTATTCTTATTCATTATTATGAGGTATTATTTATGAGTATATATATATAATAAATCTGAAAAATATTTTAAAATCTAAAGTACAATATGCAAATACAATGTGAATAACAAACTCTACAATTTAAAAAATATCGAAATATTACACACTTTCTTCAAAACTACAACCTTGTTTTCACAGATAAGAATTCTAAATTTCTAGTAAATACCGAAAAAACGGTATTTAAACTTGTGAGTACCGGTATTACAAAATTGAACAAATGACTCAAAATACCGGTATTCGGTATCCCGGTATTGCATTCCCTAGCAATGACCAACCGTCAAGCTGTTAAGAAATGTCATGGGTTTTCCAAGAAACAAGAAACTACGGAGCAGTTACCCTTTATCGTTCATACGTGGGCCATCACAGTTGGACAGGATTTTGTGGAAAGCGGCAAAATTGACGGATTCAAACGAGAGCGGCGTAATAGGGAACGACAGCATTTTAGCAGCGTTATAATTACAATAAAAATTTTAATTTTTAATAATGAACATTGCAAATTACATAACAAAGTTAGATGAAAAAATTTTACACTAACAACAAACTTTATTCGCTCAAAGCTGCTTAGTGCCTTAGTTTGACCATCACCCCTAACAAGCAATCGATTCGTCCGTTTCCACTTTTAAAACGGATGTTTATCCTTTTATGTAATCGGCGATCGAATAATATTGTTGTCAGAGATAATTTTTTTTTTTAAAGGATGTAAATATTGGGCGGAGGATTTGTAAAAATAGGTGTGGTAAGCGCATTATCATTTTTAATCTTAAAGGTATCGATTCTCATACACTGTTCAGTTCCAAATCCAGCAGGTATAAGCTTTTGTTTTCACTTCAGCAGAATTCCAAGGGTCGGGTATAATTTTTAGTGCGCATTAAAATGAATAAAAGATGACCGTATTGGCAGGAAGCCATCAGTTACCATTTTTTTTGGCGCAAAGTGCGGCCAAATCGGTTACCAAGACGCTTAATACTTGAAGTAATTGTATTAAACAAAATTGGATTAGGATTACATAATGTGTAAAGAAACAATAGGATTGGCGCACCTGGACTGGAAGGACGCCAAGTTCCGATACTTTTTTTACTTTTTCTCTCAGCATTTTTCCGACATACTCAAGTTTATTAACATGAGCAAGGATATATATAATTCCATTTTTATTATAATCGTATATAATTAATTTATAAAGTTTTTATAAATATAATTAATTTATTTTTATAAAAGCTTTATAAATTAATATAAAGCTTTATAAGTAAATATAATTAATTTATAAAAGCCGTATTACATGAATTATACGTTTTTAATTTATATAATTTATTAAATTGATTGATTTTTAATATTTTTTTTATTTTATCTACGTTCATGCTTCAGTTAAATATATTAATAAAATCTCAAATGATTTTATTTATTTACTTTAAAAATTTTAAGCATCCATGTGAAGTAGAGGGTTCATGTTAAAAATAGACTAAATGACGGAAATCATTTAGATTAACAATTACTATTAATAAAACATTTCATAAAGATTGTAGTACACATCAAACATTCATTTCGTAACATTCGAAACATTCATTAAATCTAAAATGAATGATTCATGAATCATTCATTTCATATTTAACATTTCGATTAAATGTTAAATCTATTTAAAAACTTGTTAGATTTTAAAAATTAGATTTTGTAAATGAAAACAAAACTGTACATGTTGATTGTTTCAACGATTGTTAAAAATACTTCAATAAAAAAATCCAATTTTTATTACTGAGAATTAAATTAAAATAGAAGCTCCTCTAAATATGAGAAATTTACAGAATGTTACAAAAGCTACTATATTAGCCGGATCAGGAAATGGAGAGAATGTATTTATATCTCACATACCATTTATTTAGATAATTTCCCATTCGAATTCCAAAGCAACCATTATCCTGTTTGTTTTTCTTTTATAATGATGATAAACAATGCTCAAGGTCATATATGAGCATTAGTGGAATACATCTTCGAACACCCTGTTTTCCATACGCACAATTAAATGCATCATTATCTAGACAGTGATTAAATACAGATGTATAGGTATGTTTCTATAAAAGAAAGATGCGTAATTTAGTTTATAGTGAAACATTTAAATTGAAAAATTAATACTGTAATCATGCTTCCTCCTACACACTGGCAAAGCGCCTTCCTGTGGCGTTCAGGAGAATGGTCAGCCGGCCTCGAGACTCTCACCCCAGAGGAAGTCGACAGCAGCCTTGCGCTGCCGCTGAGAAACGTTTAGTTGGTCTACAATCTCTTACCCCGAGATGAATTCTACTGAGTGCAACCTTACGTATTAGTTGGTCTACAGATTTTCACCGGTGACGAACTATATGTCGTGCAATTTTGTGCGTAGCCGAGTATTGGGTTTTCGGCTAAAAAGAGGAGTCCTTCTACGAATCTTTAATTATTTATCTTTAAATGTGTTAAATATTGTATGTTTCTAATTGTATGTGTATGGTGTGATAAATATGCGTGTAAAGTGATAAATTTAATATATTGAAATATTGAGATGAATATAACTCAGAAATATATATATTACATTTCTATGATGGAAAGTTTTAAAATAAAGGAGGGGCATGAGTCAATAAAGAGATATTATTTAAATTCATTATACGTATCTTATGTTCATACGATTTTAATATACCTAATAGATCGAAATAAGCATGGTATTGTGAAATAATATACAAAAATATTAATACACAAAAATTGATAATATTATATAAATGGCCATCTAAGTGTGAGACGCTTCTAGTATGATGTAAAAATATGCTTAATCTTTTAAATAAAAAAAAATATTAAATATTTCAAATGGTAAATTTTCAAAAATCCTCATAATTGAAAAAATGACATTACATTTTGTGTAGTATAATACAAAATATATTTTTTAAGGATATTATTACAATTTAAAAACAAAAATGAATGTAAAAGATTTTTACAATTATATTTATTCTTTTTAAAAAGAAACAAGTCTGATTAGTTTTACAGTTGAAATTTGCAGAAGTCTTTTCACAAAAATAAAATCAATTTGATGTAATATTTCACAATTTTATTACCAACAATTAAAGTAAGCTTTTCAAAACAGAATAAAAAATTCCTTATAGAAGTTAACACAAGGAAAGGCAGTTATAATTGGAGTATATGTTATGATTTCCACTAGAAGGAACTGGCTAGCATTTCTTTTTCTATAAAACGAATTTTACATTTGGTTAACCATACAGTTTGATAAAACTTGATTCACCCTTAAAATCATTTATTTACTTGCTTATAATACCCAAGGTTCTTTACCAAGAACATACGCCTCTCTACTGAAATTAAAACAAACGGGAAAGCTGAAACCTCGGAATAAAAATCTTAAAAATTTGAATAAAAAAATCATTTGTATTATGAAAACAACAGAAAAAGCGTGATAAAATGTGACCATGACCACAAAACAGCGGAGGAAAATAATACATATATATATATATACATAATAACTATTATTCAAAACGTTTGTTCGAAAACAAAAAGATAATTATCTGCAAAAACTGCAAAAATGCTATGCTAATGATCTTTTGATTGACAAAAGAAACCGAACACTGTTGTTCTTCCGCTATCGGAAAAACACAGACAGCTCACATGTTTAGTCGTCCTTGTCCGTTTGGTACATTTCAGGAAAATATTCCACAAGCAATGGGACTAATTTGCATATATTTATTTGAAGCTCTAATCGTCGTGTTCCAGAAAATATTCTGAGAAGTTTAAAGAGTGTACATTAAAAAAAAAAGTATTACGGCAAAATGAAATAAATCTATTAAGTACATAAAAATAAGTATTTTAAAAAAGATATTAGTACAAAATAAATATAGCAGAAAATAAATATTACTTCTTGTAGATACGTAACAAATCCTAAAAACGGACCGAATTTTTCGATACATTTTTCAAATACCAGACGAAACTGGAGACTAGGGAATAAATTATCTTTTAAAACTCTCTTTAACAAGTTTCTTTTCGGCTGAAATTCCCTGCCCCAAGATGCTCATCTGGTCAATTATTGGTCAATAACTAGAGTGACTGTGGAACTCAAGTTTAAATAAGGTTGGTTTGGTTTGTCGCTATATGGTCATTTTGTGCACACTTTAGGCTAATTAGACCGGGACTAACAGTTTAACTTGGATATTCGAACCACTAACTAACACCATACCACCACCAGGATTCAAACTGGAAGCCTGTGGTACCAAAAAAGCCTGAGCGCTAGCCAATTGGCCATCATGTTTAAATACGTTTGGTTTGTCGCTCTACGGTCATTTTATGCTAATTAAACCAAGATCTACTGTTTAACGTGGATTCCGAACCACTAAAAAACATCCACGCCACAGCCAGGATTCGAACCTGAAGCCCGTGGTACCAAGGGCCAGATTGCTAGCCAATTAGTTTAAATAGGAGAAGAATACATTTAAAATTTACTGGAGACAAGAGAGTAGGTTATCTTTTTAAACTCAACAAGTGGAGTGTACCACTGTATTTTGTATCTTTCCATTGTATACCCTGAGTAATGCTGAATTTGCTTCCTATCTTCAGTGTTAGTAGCGAAAATGATATCAATAAGAATTTAAAATATTAACTTACGACGATTGTAATGTTGTACTCATCAATATTGTTTCATAAATGTAATGAGATATTGATTCCAAATTACGTGTTTTCTAGATATTAATATCTAGATATTTAAGGAAATAAATTTATCTTTATCATTAAAAGAAGAAATTAAACAAAATCGAACTATATTTCACGTGAGGGGCTGATGGCCGAGTGGCTAGCGCTCTGGCGCTCGGTATCACCGGGTTCGAGTCCTGACGGTGCCGTGGATGTTTGTAGGGGTTCGGAATCCACTTTAAACTGCAGGTACCGGTCTAAAAGGATCGTAGAGCGTTGTGGTAGTAGTATTATTCGCGTCCGTAGTATATCTTCAAGCTACACGTGTCCTCTGGTTAGTGCTAAATGAGTAACAGCGGTGCAGTCCTTGCTTGTGGCATAAAGATTAACTGTCTCTGTATTGTCAGCTGCATAAGAAGAACAACAACATATTTCAAGTGAAAAATACCGATTTTGACTCCTTTCTTTACGCTCTAGACAACCACCACAGAATAAGAACGAAAATAATTTTTTTCACCTTTTGCCTTAAATAGAAATAATAAATCTATTTTTTTTACCTAGATATAAAAAAATAAAACTAATTTGCCCGTTTCAATTAACACGTAAAAATAGAGTAAATTGCGAAAAATTGTTAAAAAAAAATAAAAGCTAGAAGAGGCAACCTGAGCACACGTGTAAAAATTCTTATCGATTATTGATTTTCAGGATATAATAAAAAGTATTTTCAGACCGTGAATTGAATCAACACAGTGAAGTAGTTCGCAAGTACTCAACGTTACTCCGTGTACTTGATTGATATTAATATGAACGATAACGGTTTTTTAGAGATAAGAAATTGCTATCTTGCAGGTGTTGGGAAAATTCAACACACAAAAAAAAAAAAACTTTGTTTTCAGAATTATCAAAATGCAGGGTATCGTGAAAAAACTGATTGATTTTCAAAAAGTAATATCCAGAAAAAAATTCCTTGGTCAAAGAGTAAAAACAAAAAGCAGTTCCAAGCATATGACGACACAAATTAAAATATTTAATTAATAAATACCCTTATAATAAATATACAAATTTATTGTAATCAACATAAATCATAAAAATTTAATTTTTTTTTCACAATTTTTTTTTGTTTTTCTTGAACATCGGTGTTTTCGAATCCAGCACTTTGCAATAACTGTTTTCAAAAATGAGGTGATTCGATATCGGTTGTAGCAACGTGAATTAATCGTCTCGCATTGATAGTAAGGCTGTTTGGTGGGAGTTTTCCAGAATTTTCTTACATGTGACACACAAATGCGGGATAGATGCCCCTTAATAGTCCTCCCTGAAGATAATCTGTTCGGTGCATAGATAAGTTATACACGAGGTCTTTCGATGTTCAACAACAACAACAACGCCTGACACGTGGCAATGTGCGCCGTGGTGAGAATTAGGGTGGAGGTTTCATCCACTGGCGGCTTTGTTGTAGACACTGTTTCAAATAACGAGGAGACTCGATGGTATTTGTGGCGTTCAGTATCTTGCCTCGTTAGTCGGGACTATCTGGTGGGAGCTTTCCCGGTTTCCTCCCATACGATACGCAAATGCCGGGTAGTGACCCCTAAAAGTCCTCCCAGAAGGCTCTGCTTTTCTTCATCGACACGGATCCAGGTCAGACTTCTACCTACGGGCGCTCCATCACAACAAAAGCTGCCCTGCCCTTTCCCTCCTTCCATGAGACCACACGGGTTCTTGGACTTGGTCAAAAAAAAAAAAAAAAAAATACCAAGGGGAAAATCTGTGCATTTCTAATAATTACGAAAGAAATAATAGCGGTAAATATTTGCATGGTTACGATCAGAGCGAAAGCTCATCAAATGTTTCTTTCTTATGTTAAAAATATTTATTTATATTCAAGAGAAATGGTGCCCCCCCCCTTTCCTCTATAAATAACATACCCAATGGATCAAAATGATAAATTTTAAAATATTTACAAGACATCCACTCCAAAGTTTCTTACAAAAATGAGTTTTTATAGTAGAGAAAGAAAGTACCCTCTGAAATTAATCATAAGAATCGAAAGAAAAAATCGTACAAAAGCTTTTCCTCTACAATTTTCATTACATAAATGTATCAAAATAGTTACTATACTAGTATTGGAACTCTAAATCTCATCTTAAGCAGAGATCCGACGAAGAAAAGAAATGTTTTATTATGAACAGACATCCCCTACGTAGTTATTAGGGGAAGGTGAATGGTTAAATGAAGAAAAATCAAACTTTAGTTTTACAAAATATGATGGAGGTTCTATTTTTAATCAACTAAGAAGCCTTTTCTATATATACCAACTTACATAACTCATATTTATTTCTTCTCAATCAAAAAACATGAAAAATCAGAGACGCATCTCATAAAAATACGAAACCAAATTTTGTAGAGTCATGTTTGTTCATTTGTTTATATTTGGATATAGTATGTTATTTTCGTTTTCCCGTATTTCGGATGTAAAGTCTTTAGTACTTGTTTACCTTTTTGTTTATTTTTAGATTATTTTGGATGATGAAATTTTAGATGAAAAGATATTAGATTAAATTTAGACAGATAAGATTTTTTTTTCCCCAATGACATGAAAGATTTGAAATGATTCAAGGCGGCGAGATTCAGAAATGTTTCAATTAAATATTCTAGAATTGTGATTTTACAGTTTTTTATTTTTAATATTTCTCTCAATAAAAAAAGCTTGCTTAAATGAAATATATTATGCTTGTTTACTGAAGAAAATAAAATAACTGATCATGTTTGCTACTTTATAATGAACTGTACTGTGCAGGTTGGGCAACCAGATTGGGTTGGGTTGAGATACTCGAGGCATATGTTTGAGAACTTTATTTACACACGCACAAATATCACACACATACAATTAGAGACATGCAATATTTAATACATTTAAAGATATATAATTATAGGTTTCGTGAATTTAGTTTGGGTTTTCACTCTACGGTCATTATGAGCACACTTTAGGCTAATTAGAATGGGACCTATAATTTAATGTGGATTCCGAACCACTCATAAACATCCATGCCAGGATTCGAACCTGAAGCCTGTAGTATTTAAGGCCAGAGCGCTAGCCAATTGGTCATGAGGCCGCCATAGATTTCATGGAAGTATTCCACTTCTATACTGAAAACCGGAAACTTAGCTAAGCGCAGGGTGCGCGAAATACACTTCCTCTTCGGGTGAGAGTCTGTAGACCAACTAATACACAACGTTATGCTAAATATGTTTCCTCTTGGAATGAAAGACTGTAAACTGAACATTTTTCAGCAGCAGAGCAGGTTGCGCTGTACTTCTTTTCGGGTGAATGTCTCGATTCCTACTGAACGTCAAAGGGGGGTGGGGTGGGGAAGGGGTGCTCTTGCCAGTGTGTAGGAGGAATCACGGTTACAGAAGTAGAAAATGTTGAATAAATATACATATTTTTTAATATTTATGAGTACTATTCTTGGAGGACAATTCAACCTTTCCTGTTTATAATTTGTGGCAATATTTTTTATTTATTTATAGTTTGTTTTTTTGTTAATCCATAGCAATCTAAAAACATACATCATAAAACATAAGAGTATAAAACAATATATAAACTGTAGGCAAATGCAAATTTTCGGATTCTGTAGCTCACATTAAAAATTTTACATTTTAAATACACACTCGCATTTTTTAAATATTTTAAAATTTATTTTAATTATATTTACTTAAGTATGTATTCTTTACATAGCATTTAACAGTTGTGTATAATACGCCATGATATTAATTAAGCAGAAATATTATTTGAATGCGAGTGTTATGTTACATTAATTCGATGCTCTTACAATTATCAACATACATTTTTAATCATAAAAATATATTTTCCCTACCGAGTTAAATAACAAAAGTTGAGTGAAAATAAAACAAGATACAAACGTTTACACAACGATATATTTTATATATTTTCTTAAAAACCGAACTTTGATTCCATTTATTTTGTTATTTATGGCAGAGAAGAACTTCTCGAAGATCCGATCGCTTAAGGCTTCGGTTGTTTACAATATTTCAGTCAATAACTGTAACCATAATTTCGACCTTCAGAAAAATCATTGGATGCTTTTATGTAAGAAGAATAAAACAGCCAACGCAGCATGATTTAAAGAATGAATAATTAATGTAAATAGGAATTCGACGATTTTATATATTATGCCAATCACGATCGGATAAGCGTGCATATCGAAAATATTATTTTCCAGTAATGATTTTTTCATAATAAAAACCGCAGATTACATTTCAAATTATATTTTCAATACAATTAAATTTTAATTATTTAGAATTCCGAATGAATTAATACAATAACAATAAAAATATTTTAACATAGAAAATATATTAAATGGGGAGTTACGTATTCCTCGTCAATTAATTGTTGATTTTAATGCATGTGCTGCTACAATTCAATTGTAAAATAAATTATTTTTAATGTATTTAATATTTTCAAAGCTACATAACACTAAAATTAATGAAAAAAATTTCGATAAAAATCTAAGAAAAATATAATATATAAAAACGTTTAACTTTAGATAGCTTTAAGGGGAAAAAAACGTTAAAAGAAGTGAAAACAGTATAAAATATTTTTTTTATTTTTAGCATTTTTAAATCGATGTTAAAACTGTATCGTTAAATATTTTATAAGCGGGTACTTTGAACAGGAGTAGTCATTAACAATTGGTAATGCAGATCCATAGCATTTACAGCGTTATTCAGGATGTATCAGAAAGGTCTTGCTGTACGCATTCATTTCAAATGTAACAAATATCATCAAGGAAATCATCCTATTAAGCACATCGACAGGAGTTTCAGACCTATACTAGTAGCTGTAATATGTCGACAAGGAAAAGCTACTGACTGTGGTAAATCCCCTCCAACCAAATTCAAAATCAATTGTGCTTGTCATTTTCTTAATCTTGGAAAAATAATTAACGAGACAAAAATAAAACCAATGATAAAATTAAAATAATATTGTTAATACATTATTCTGCAAAATTAACTATTTTTTTAAAAATCAAATCCATAACATGTAAACAATATTACAAATTTTAGATTAGAAGAAAATATTTATTTAATATATAAGTAGAATGTTCATGTGAAAGACTGTATTTGTGTAAATGTTACTTCTTTAACAATTTTTTTTTTTTTTTTAGTTTTGTTATCAAGAAACACAAAAATTCGAATTAAAAATATTTTTGGAGAGAAAAATTGCGTCTTTGAAATATTTGACACCAAAATCCTCTGTTTTCATTAACATTTCCAACACTAAAAACATTTTAAATGTAAAAAAAAAAAAAAAACTACATATTTATTTATTAATTTATACTTTAAGTAAAGTTGGTGTCTTAATAATTCATTATAAAATATTTATTATTCATGAAAATAAAATAAAAAATCATCTTTTTTTTTAATCTTCATTATAATTATATATACATTTTTTTAAATCTTGTTTTAAATTATCTTTTATTTTAAAGTGTTGTTGAAATTTAATAGAACTGGAAAATATTTAACGAATTTTTTTGAAATTATACGGTTAGGATTATTATTTCGGTTATAATACTTTTTTCATGGAAATTGCATGTGTTCGTGACCCTATTAAAGATTTAATGATCTTTTTAGTCGCCTAAAATGATGAAATTATAGGATTGTGTTAAATATTAATGAACATCTTTCTTTTTCAACCCATTTTGGAATTGATATCGGGTATCTATTTGCCTTAATGGTTTTTTGAACTAAGTGACAATTTTAATGCGCATAATTCATTTTAGTAGAATTTGCTGTCTGAACTTATACATCAACACCTGCTGATTTTTCACACGCCCATTTTACTTGGCGACTTATAATTGTCGCCAAGTCAAACATTTATGTCGTATCTATGTCGTTTATTTCTATTCAGAACAAAAATTTGAAAACAGAAGTTATATAAAGAAATGATGATGAGGTCTGAATGAATAAGAAAGGATGAGGATGAATGAGAAAGAATGATGATAGGGCCTGATGACCGAGTGTCTAGCGCTCTGGCGCTCGATACCACAGGTTTAGGGTTCGAGTCCCGGCGGTGCCTTGATTGTTTGTAGTGGTTCGGAATCCACTTTAAACTGTAGGTTCCGGTCTAATAGGATCGTAGAGCGTTGTGTGGATAGTGTTACTAGCCTCTGTAGCATATCTTCAAGCTACATGTGCCTCATGGGTAGTGCTAAATGAGTAACAATGGTGCAGCTCTTCCTTATGGCATAAAGATTAACTGTCTCTGTATTGCCAGCTGCTTTAGATCAACAACATAACAACATATTAAAATATAACTTCTTTACAACAACAACCAAAAAAACCCTGAAAGAAGTTTTTTTTTTCAGAAAAAAAAATCATAATAAAAGACAAAGAAAAAATTAAAATAGATAGCAAATAAAAAACAAGAAAAAAAATAAAAGTTTTATTCTTTATTCAGAAACGTTAATTAAAACATACTGCTTTATTTATTGAAACCGGGATAAAGATCAGCGACTCCCCGAAAAAAAATAATAATAAAAAAATATTTCTTTTTTTTTTTATTTTCTAGATTCAGAAGAGTGTATTATAGATGCTACATAATGTTTTCTTTAGCTACACAAAGACTTGACCTTACTGTATCAAAAACCACCAACAACAACAATAACAACAAAAGAGAGAAATCCACTTCATTGAGCAACAAAAAAAAAAAAAAATGAGGATCCTGTTTCCTCTTGTCGGCGGTATCACAAAAGAGGATCGAATCAATATCAAAATAAATTCTGGTGGAGAACTGGCAAGCATCCAGTCTTCAAGCCCTCAAAAAACGAAACAAAAGGAGATGAGGTTATTATTAATTACACGGCAAATAATAATTGTGTCCTTGGTGGACTTAAAGGACTGCAAAGGAAAACAACTGTAGTAATATCCCAGGATCAGGATGTTGTGGGCGGTCTTTAGAAAAGTGTTCTAAAGGTGGATTAGACCTTTTAGAATAAAGAGAACCATGAAGTTTATGTGAGTTATTGAAGCCTACCACTAATGGAAAGTACTGAGTATCTCACGTACACTCAAGAGCCAAAACATTATGACCACCCCTACATTTTGCAATGAACTCGCCTGGATGACGTGGATGGCACGTGATCAGGTGGAAGTGGTATTTAACTGGTATTAAGTGGTGGTATTAATCCATGCCAAGGGGGGTTGAAGCTGTGTTGCGCGCCAAAGGTGGGCCAACTGGTCATAATGTTTTGGCTCTTGAGTGTATGTGTATCAGTTTTGGATCGACTTCTAATTTTTAATTCTGGAGTAAAATGAGTATTTAGGGTTACCACCGTGTATTGTTCTCTAGTGATATCTTCACTGTATCTGAATGCCATATTACTTATGACCTTCAATAAGCTGGGTCTGATGGCCGAGTGGCTAGCGCTCCGGCGCTCGGTATCACAGGTTTCGGGTTAGTGTCCCGGCGGTGCCATGGATGTTTGTAGTGGTTCGGAATGCACTTTAAACAGTAGGTGACGGTCTAATAGGATCGTAGAGCGTTGCGGGGGCATTGTTACTCCGCGTCCGTGGCTTATCTTCAAGTTACACGCACCTGGGTAATGCAAAGTGAGTAACATCTGTGCAGCGCTTGCCTTAAGGCATCAAGACAGCAATCTAAGTGTTTGCCAGCTGCATTAGAAAAAAAAAAAAAAAAAAAACCGCCCTACAGACATACTAGACCGGCCTAATATGTCTGTAGGGCGTAGGATTGTTAAATCTACTCTACAAAAAGGAAACATCTCCTGTCTCGAAATCTGCCACTAAACAGACGTTTGGCTGTTGCGCCAATGAAGAAGAAGTGATATGCAGCAGTTTTATATGGTGGTAAAAGTTGAAAGGAAGTGATCGATACATTGTTGAGATAAGCGACGTTGAAAGTTGTCGATATATAGTTGTATGTTCTTTTTTTTTTTTTTGATTCCCTAAAATTTCCAAGTTGCTGTAAACAACAAAAATGGCGCCGGTATGACAAAACGCCGGTATGAGTTAGTAAAGATAAAAAAAGTCAAACGGATATGTCACACGGCAACAACGCAACACTAGCGTAACCATTACCGGATACATAAATAGTAACCTCGTACGAATCTATTTATTGTACGCAATTCAATGTATGAATGCAACCGAAATATGCAATAACCATGCGTGAGTTAGCAATCTATTTTCCAGGCGGCGGAAACCCGAGACTATTTAAACCACAATAGATTTATAGCGAGCATCCATCATGTAACAAGATGATGTTGCGATATTAGATATAGACTCCCAGAATTATCGATCCGCCAGCGAAGATTAAATCACATCCGTTGCCAGGATCTTCTTGCTTAATATATTAGCGGAAGCAAGCATATACTAAATTATGACTTTTAATGATCTCTTCTTCACAATAACACTATAGTGTCTTGTAACAATCTATTCTCACATAAGGAAATAAAAATATCAATTCGAAATGCAGGACCATTAATTACTTAAGTAAGTGTTTATTCGCTAATTGATTATCAAAACTAACTCAGCAAAAAAAAAAAAAAATGTCTTGAAATGAACCATTTTTTCCAATGTTGTAAAATCAATAAAACCATCCTAACTGAAAGGCTTAGCTACGCAAACCAGTGCAGATGCAGCGTTGCTAAGGAACGAATTCGTGAATCGCTCAAACAGAGTGCAAACTATGCGTTTCGTCGAAGATAGCCGCACTAACAGCAGACAATAATTGTGAGTCATATTCAAATCTGATACTGAAAAAAAAAAAAAAATCTAAGTGGCCCACATATAATAGGTCACAACTGTTCTTCCCCGTACCGAATCCAGCTTTCGGACTTTCCAGCCAACGGATTTATCATATTCATCCCAGAAACTCTTACTTTTGACTTCGAACTAATTCCCCTAGATCAGAAATGTAGAGCGCTAACCGCCAGAACATGGATACGTCTCCGATATCATTGAAAATAATTTTTCTTCACTGGAACGACAGACTCGGGGCAGATTCAACGTTATCAAAGATGCACCATTTTCTACATTTAAACTCTCATAATTGTTACCGCGATTCGGAATGAGCATCTGGGAAGTTCACACCTTTATCATTCAAATCAGACTTCTCCACCTACAGATCTATCTCTCGCATTCCCATCACCTTTACTTCTAAAATCCATCGATCTAATAACTACCGGCTCCCTCCTGGAGCATCATTATTTTCTGGTTTCTTGAATATAAAATAAAATTAAACTGTTTATTAAAAGCATTAATTCTTGCGTGAATTTGGGGCATTTAATACAAATACATCATTAAAATGTAAAAAATAAATAAATAAAACAAATACGTAAAGAGATATCCTGTATCTAGGTTAGTAGGTAACCGAATAAGTTCTCATTTTCTTGTTTGCAATAATAATAATAAAAAGAAAGAATAATTATTAAAAACTATTTTATTCAAATATTTACTTTTTGTTAATAAAATAAAGCTAAAACCCGTAATAGGTTTTAATTTAACATCAAAATCTTGGATCTTTTAACACAAATGAACCTATACTGTTTTTTTTCAAATTAAAATAATTTCTTAAAGGAAAAGGACTATACTGAGTATACTTGTATATAATATCTGTATCTTCTCAGAATATCACACGTTATCTGCTCCGGAAATTAATTATATTTTTTAAACCGGATTAATACAAGCATTTTGGACTGGTTTTTAATATTATAAGGTTAACACATGAGTTCTCTCACGATATTGTCTGTTTGGCAACCATAATTCTATCGCGATTCCCTTGATGTTTCGCAGACACTGGGACTCGGATGTCCTTCATTACCTAACAGATGGACGAGAAGTTGCGTATTTGTTGATGACTTATGACTACTTGCATTTACTTCCCTGTTATTATTATTTCAAAAATGAATAATGATAAAAAAAAAAATTTTTCTTATCCCACTTGGTAGACAGCAACATCTAGACCAAGTCCAAGTACCCGTATGGTCTCATGGAAGAACGGAGGGGAAAGGGAAGGCAGCTTATGATAGACCACCCGTACGTGTAAGTCTTTGAAGGCTCTTCCTTCTGAAGAAGGTTTGATTTGTCGCTCTACTTTTATTTTTGTACACTTCGGGCTAATTAGACCGGGTTCCACAGTTTAACGTGGATTTTTTCGAACCACTCACAAACATCTATACCATTGCCAGATTTCGAACCTTGACGTCTGTGGAACCAAAGGACAGAGCGATAGTTAATTATCAGACCGTCGTTGAAAACGGAGGGCAGTGCCTTCTGGGAGGATTTTTAGGGGTGAAAATCCGAAAAACTCCTTCCAGGTTGTTGTGCCTTCAACAAAGCATTGCCATTGAGCCACGACTCCGGCAAAAAATACGTAAATACAGTTGCAGTTTGTTTTTGTTTTGTCGCTCTATTGACATCTTGTGCACACGAGGGCTAAATAGACCGGGGCCTACAGTTTAAAGTGGCTTCCAGACCACTCACTGATCCATGCCACCGCCAGGATTCGAACTGTAGCTTGTGATACCAAAGACCAGAGCGCTAGTCACTTGACCACCAGGCTGCTTAGATATTCTCAGAGTGATCGCAAAAGCCCTGATGTATGAAGCTCTGATATGTAATCGAATGATTCAATTTATACCTAAATTTCCAGAATGAAAAAACAAGATAACTCTAGCAATACATATTTAAGATTTTAGAAAGAAAAAAAATAAAACTATATTCTGAAAAAAAAAGTAATCCAGACTGGATGCGACCTGCGGTCTACGCATCCTTGTTGCAGAGCATTAAACAATTAGATGAATGATGGCGAAGTAATAGGACACCCGTTCGTCCTGTGTTTGCTGAGAAAGGAGGCGCCAAATTGAAAGACCGCGTCGTCGGGGCACAATGCGAGGCACGGAGCCAAAAAAGAAACACAAACAACTCGGGAGGGAAAAAAAAGGGCCCGCAACAATCAGAGCCTTTTCATGGCAGGTTTCTGACAACAATAACGACGGCCTCAAAGGAGGCTTCATTTGCGCACAGACTTCGGCGTGTGTAACAAAGTTGCCATTTAACTCTTTTGAGACCTGCAAATCGTCTCGACAACAAATAAATTCAATATATTCATCGGATGTTAATATGCATGAAAAAATATTTAAAATAAAGTAAGCGCTAAATTTTACAGCTGAACATACTATAAACTACCATTAAAATTAATATTTATCAATTACAGCAGTTAAAAAGAATGGAAAATTAATATATTATTTTACAAATGGAATAATTACCATAGTTTGATGGAAAATTACCACACTATGTTACAAATAGATAAATTATCATAATTTGATGGACAAATTAACATACTATATGACAAATGGATAAATTATAATTTGATGGACAATTACCATACTATGTTACAAATGGATAAATTATCATAATTTGATGGATAAATTACCACAGATTGATGGAAAAATTACCATACCATGTTACAGATGGATAAATTACCATAGTTTGATATCCATAGTTGGAAAGTTAATCAGGATATTCCACAAAAACTGCAGAAAGGTTATTGTTCGAGCCCGACTGACAACGCGTGCAAAAGTGCCTCGCATTTGATGGCCAGACGACCTAGTTGAATTTGAAAACTCCCACAGGGCTCTACTTTTTGGAGGTATACTAACTGTCCCTGAAAGCAATGTCCTCCCCTTCATTCCCAGTCGGTAGGTCATTCGTGGCATACATTAGAGAAACGTGAGGAACATATTACCATACCATAAATATTTTTAAATTTAATTTAGAAATTATAATTAAATTAAAACATTTCTGTTGCCAAGAGCAAAAAGACGCAATTTATTAACCCATTTGAAAAAAAAATAATTCTGTTTAATCATTAAAATTTGAAAAGCAGCGATTCTTCTCATTGAGTAAACTACTAGAAATTCCCCAACTAATCTATGTCCGACATTTTAAATTATTTTCGGTGAACCTCATTCAGGAAAGTTAAATTAAACTGCCGGAGTATTGAATAAAACGCGACGACGCGAGTGAAAATTAACCGAAGAGCTGACAAAAACTTTCCAAAGGCACGAGACTCAGAAATTAAATTAGAAATCCGAAAACTTCTATTTTAAGGCCTGTTTATGCGCGGGGTATGAATTACTGGCGCTGGAGATGAATCCAGACATGTTCTCTTTAATTATTGCAATTTTTGTGATATAAATGCACTAATTTAATGAATAAATATTTTTAAATTACCATCGCTGAAATTTATTTACATTACAATAAAAATACAGAGGTCGTCATGTAAGTAGCACATGAAGGCCAAATCGTGACTTGTGGGTAATGTTCGAATCCACTGCTGCAGGTCACAGCTAGCAAAAGCAAGGAGATTAGATGACGAATGTGACAAAGCTTGCAAACATCTCGCATCAATAGTGATGGCAGTTTTCTGAATTTTATCCCATATGACATGCAATTGTGGGAGGTAGTAAATCTTAAATATATTTCCGAAAGTAATATCCACTCATCATCCATCGTCTATGGGGTGTCAGTGGAACACAGAGACGCACCGATGATCAATAACGAAAAACACGTTAGACTTCATTACAAACTGTGTTCGGCTCAAAGGAAATAACGTGTAACAGACTCTTCCATGACGTATCCTGGTGACGCTGAATGTACTAATTCTTCCTGACCAATCGACTTCGACATTTGAAAATAGCAGCTTTTATTTTAAAAATAAAGTATACGATCCAGGGTTTTACAGCTTTAAGTTAATAAAAATACGAATGTTTTTAATTTTAATAAAAAGAATATAAAAATGTAGGTACAAAATTAAAATTCAGATAAATTTTTAGAGAAAAACATTATACAACCTCAGATATATATATATTATTTCAAATTTCAGCTAATATACGTGTAAAATTTCAACACATAAGGATATTTTTTCTGATTGATCATGGTGTAAATAAACGCAATAATGAACATTAATAACAATACCTTTACATTATATATAAAGTTATAATAACGTTAACGAAAGTTAATTTAACTTCCAAATTCTTTTATTTTTTTAACATTAATGTTATATATAACAATGTTATTCAACAACATTAATAATGAAATTGCTTCCAAAATTATACATTAATGTTAAAAAGTTTTTTTTTTTTTTTCTTCCTAATGCAACTGGCAAACACAGACAGCTTGGTCTTTTGATGCCTTAAGGGGGTGCCGCAGAGACGTACGGCGCGTGTAACTTGAAGATAAAGCCACGCACGCGGAGTAACAATGCCCCCGCAACGCTCTACAATCCTATTAGGACCGGGACCTACTTTTTAAAGTGGATTCCGAACCCCTACAAACAACCATGGCACCGCCGTGACTCGAACCCGAAACCTGTAGTACCGAGCGCCAGGGCGCTAGCCTCCTCGGCCATTCAGGCCTCTATGTTAAAAAGTAATAAGAAGAATTTGAAAGTTAAAATTCTTTTTAAGTTCATATAAAAAAAATTTTAATAATTAAAACTAAAAAAAAATTATATATATGTATGCATTTTTTTGTGTGTGTGTGCCGTAAATCGAAGTTTCGTGTAGGTTTTAAGTTATATTTAATGAGAAACATCATATTATTTAAATGTAATTAATCAAACATATGCAAAATAAACTTTAAATTAATATAATGACATTTTAAAAACAGTGAGATCAGTAGAAAATTATATTATATTTTTCTTATGTAAAAGAAAAAATTTAAATATAAAAAAAATCCAGGTTTAAAAATTCGAAACCTACCCAACTACTACTATTGATTACATCTTTCGAAATGCACCAACTTTTGATTGATCATGTCATTCATGACTTAAAGAAAAAAAAAGTAAAGGAAGAAAAAAAATTGCTGTATCTCCACTTACCAATCACGCCAGGTAAGTTTTAAGATTATTCGAGCATCAAGTTTTGATTCCGAGAAATTCCAAACCATAGCTTTGTTATTACAACTGAATAAACAAGTCAAAAAATAAAAAGAAAATAACGCTTGTTTTTCATTCTCCGTTCACCAAACGATTAAAAGTAAAACTGAGCCATGAGGTCAATACCTTAAACTGCATGACATAAAAAAAATAATATTCATAAAAAAAAAAAAACACGTGACCTGAACGATTTCGTAAACAAATCTGAGGTCGAGATTTTTTTTTCCCCAGAAAAAATAATATGCGTAAAATTTATTTGTTTTATTTTTTGATTACATGCAACTGATTTTATCAACATCTACACTTTTGAAATTTTTGTTATATTTTTTATTTTATACCTTATTACAAATAAATAATTTTTTTTTTTAAAAAAAAAAAGGGCATTTAATTATCTCTTTTTCTTATTATTAACTCAAAAGGACATCAGACCACCGCCATGTTTCAACATTTTACAATGAAGGACCTAGAGGACGTTACGCGACCAAGGATCTCCATATAAATTTATAATAAGAGTAAATTTATTTTAAAAAGAATAAATTTATTTTCTAGATACTTTTTTATGATCTCTTAGTAAAAAAATTATTATTTTTTATTTTATTCCATCTTTTTTTATTTCTTTTTTCTATCCAATTTTAATAAATTCAGTAATGACGTAAATAATATTAATAAAAAAAACCACGTGACCTTGAACGGATTTCGTATCTGAGGTCGAGATTTTTTCCCCAGAAAATAATAATACACGTAAATTCATTTAAAAGAATAAATTTATTTTCCTAGTTTTTAATATCAGTAGTAAAAAAAAGAAAATTTTTTTCATTTTATTCCATCAATTTTTCTATCAATTTTAAAGGAATCGCTTTAAGATAACGAGATTCCAGAAAACAATATTACGTCATCCATTCCACTTATCATGCCTTTTTCCCTACATGAATTTCTCAAATTATTGTAATAAATTTTCTTTCTTTCTTTTTTTTAATCGAATGCTGTTTGTATTTTTCTGGCATAATAGGGTTTGTCCGTAGTCTGTATTTTAAATCTGATTACAAACTGACTCTGATTGCTAATTGCTAATGATTCTCGATTCCTAAAGTAGAACTTAACGTAAAAATGGCAACAATGATAGATTTTCAAATCTTCAGTGTAGCTGTTGCTTTTATTAATACTTTTTTGAAAGATGAATGAATAAATAAAAATACTATAATTTCATATGCGTTTAAATTATTTAAATTATTATTATTTTTAGTAATGGTTATTGAAAGCTAAGAGTAAATAAAAATATTATAATTTCATATGCGTTTAAATTACTTATTTTTTTTTAATAATTATTATTGAAAGCTAACACAGCGAATAAAAATATTATAATTTCTTATCGTTTAAAAATGAAATACGGAAAAAAAAAATTATGCATACGAAGTTAAAAATGTGTCAAATATAAAAATAAAAAGTAAAAAATCTTAAAAAATTCAAGAAATAAAATAAATTTTTTACCAAATTATAAAATCCGATTCAATGAATATGCCAAAAAATGTTTATATTTTATGAAGGAAATGGCCAAACTTAAGATTATTATTCTACTATATTAAATTACTTTTTCACTAAAAAAATTATAATGAAAAATATATTTTATTTATATTATATAAGCATCTTTTCGACTGTTTTTTTCTATCACAAAAAAGGAATTAAACAAATATAATATTAGCTTTTCTAGAGATGTACTAAAAATTTTTTTAAACATTAAACTTAAATCAAGTTAATACGTAAAAGCTATTTTTATTGCTTTCAAATACCGGTTCACTCTGACAGATGTGTGATGTGTAGTAGGTTCAATGTTAACAAGGTAAACCCAATAAAGAAGTCTCATGCATGAATTGCATCCATGACATATATATCAAAGTAAAAAAAATATAGAGAGAGAGATATCATCTTTTATCTCATTTCTTATAATAAAAGAAAAGTTTTTTTCTATCACAAAAAAAAAGGAATTAAACAAATATAATATTAGCTTTTCTAGAGATGTACTAAAAATTTTTTAAACATTAAACTTAAATCAAGTTAATACGTAAAAGCTATTTTTTATTGCTTTCAAATACCGGTTCACTCTGACAGATGTGTGATGTGTAGTAGGTTCAATGTTAACAAGGTAAACCCAATAAAGAAGTCTCATGCATGAATTGCATCCATGGCAATATCGAAGTAAAAAAATATATAGAGAGAGATATCATCTTTTATCTCATTTCTTATAATAAAAGAAATGAGATAAAAAGTAAATTATACATTCACCAAATACACACAAAAAAAACCAATTTTTTTATTATATTACAGCATTAAAAAGCCCTACTTAAAATATAAATTCTTCTACTGGTAAACCCTTCAGATACCTTTTATATATATATATATATATATATATATATATATATATATATATATATATATATATATATATATATATATATATATATATATAAGGTGTATATAAAGGTATCTGAATGTCCCATGGTTCGAATTCGAATTTCACACAGGGGGACATTTAGAAAAGGTCCCACAAGGCAAGCTGTACTGTAAAGGTACGTTGTCACACTGCCGAATCTACCTGGTTCTAAAAGTAGTAACGGCAACACATCCACCAGTGGATTATTACCTATGTTTTCCTATAGCTGCGCACTTTCAAATCCTATATATATTTTTGTCGAACATCGGTAGGCCTTGTGTTTTTTTATGTATGCCACGAACAGCCCACCGATGGTCGATGACATTAACTTCTGGAAGGGCTTTTATAGGTAATTACTCCCCATTTGTTTTTTGTTGTATGGGAAGAAAAACCAGCAATACTCCCAGAACCAGCGTAATTGTCGATGCAATAAACTTTACCCACTGTGTCACAATTGCCATCGAGTTTACTCTTTTCTGAAAACAGTGAGCCATCAGAGGACTCGAATCTGGGCCCTCCTGCACACCAACAACGCACGTTATGATTCAGTCACCTTCACCTAGATTTAACCCGATAAGTAAAAGCCGAATATCAACTACTTTTCTAGTTATACAGAGGTACAACAATACAATCTGCCAAAAATTGCTCTCCTCAGGAGTAAATACCGAACGGCTCAGCACACCGCTACATCTTTGGCCGAGGCGCACATTTCAGACAGTCAGTTTCTTCACCTGCTGCTGATAAAGGGTGAAGGCGAGAGAGAGCAGAAAAGCTCCGCGGCGAAGCCCCTAATCCCCCGGCCTGGCAGACGTGTTTGATTTATGCTGCCAGGAACACAACACGGCTCTGGTAACACAGTGAACGTGAAAACTTGCCAACCTGAATCACTGCAGCAGAAATAGCACAGGTGTGTCTTTTCTGGAGCACGCCAAGCCCTAACCTCAACCCCTCACGCACTTCTACAAGCGCAGGATCTTCGATGCAGAGGCGAAGTTGCAAGGTTTCTTTAGATGTTAGCAGGATCGGCTTGTCCCCGTTCCTTATTATTATTTTCCTTTTTTTCGTTTAACATCAATGAACCTCATATATCTAAGGAGGGCAGGTGCCCGTAAAAATCCTCCCCCTCATTCTGACGCAGATGACTATTACGGGTAACTGGGTACGGGTTTGAATGTCGTATGGGATAAAACCCTGAAAACTTCCGTCAGACAGCATGACTATCAATGCGAGATTCTTCACTCACATTGTCACTATCTCCTCGCATCTGAACGCAGCGAATACAACAATGCCGTCAGCGGATTCGAACCTCCAGCATACTAGACTACGCACGTTACCATTGGGCGACGAGTTGTTTATTTCATTAACAACAAGATTTCTAAAATTTGCAAATAAGGGAGTCGGGATTGAAACCCGACAAGCGATATCGTACACATATTTCTATGTTTATTGCTGGGTTGGACATGATAAATTTGTAAGCAATACCCTTCCCGTATTTTAGAAGAAAAAGATCCCCCAAACTACCATTCCTGAATCGGCAAAATGTGAGCGCAGAGCAGCTGGCTCTCTGTAGTCCTTGGAATGCTGAATTTGTTTATATATCTGCCACCCCAACCGCGAATAATTTGAACTCAAAATTTTTAGCAATTGAAAGCAACAATTTTATTCCTATACTAATGATAAATGCATATGATTAAAAAGTGGCTAATCATTTTATCCGTATATTTTTAACCCAAAAAAGAATACCAATCAACAAGAAAGTTTTCAATTGCAGCGCATCAGCTGACTGGCGGAGTCTTGTAATCGGGAACTGATACAAGCTACGCATCCGTCAGTAAGGGTTTTCAATGTCGCACATTTGAAAGATAAATGGAACGCTATCAAGGTCACTTCCATCAAGTCGTTGTTCGGTTATCGGCGTTCTGTTGTCGAAACAAATGGCACAAACAGTTACACGAGAGCGAGCGTTTTCACTGCCAAATATTTCTTGGCATTTTATATTCTTTTCCTTTCGATTTTTTTCTATTGTACATCAGTCAGGCTCATGTCAACATATAAATATCACCAACAACTCACAGATGTATGATGATAAGAGGACTTTTAGACATTAATTGTCTCACATCTGCTGGATTATGTGGAAGAAAAATCGGAAAACTCTCACCAATCAGTCAGATGCGAGATTCTTTACACATGGCAACTATATCGATGCATTCCTTTCTGAGAGAAGCCCTGCAGAGAACTAGAACCTACACACTAGCTGACGACATCACGGACATTTGTTCCATTTGGAAACAGTTAATTCGGATAATTATTTTTTAATTAAATTGACTCACATTATTTATTCGTTCATACTTTTACGGAATAAGCTTTTTTTTTTTTTTTTTTTATCAGAGTGTTTTTACACATATTTTGATTGTGACAGCCCAGTGACGATGCTAGGAGATCTCAGGTTTAAATCTGCTGGAAGCACACGTTGTTATCACTAATTTCATATACGATGGGACTCGACGATGACTGTGACAAAAAAAAAAAAATGATTGCATTTAGTAAACGTTTTGCGTGGGCAGGAGTTTTCCAGATTTCCTACCATACGACAAGCAAATTCAGAGTAGTTAATACTAGAAAAACATCCCGAAAAAGGAATGTTCATTACATCATAACAAATTTAGCGTACTTTTCGTAAAATATATTGAAATATGTGAAACGGACTCCTCGATAAAAATAGTAATAATTTTGTTTTTAATATTGCCCCTATTAAGTTTTTAAGGTTCAGATTTTAAACTGGATATCGCTGAAATAAAATGAAATTCTTATATTTTATATAATGAGGTTGAGGCTGAGGCTCCATCCGCTGGCGGCTTTGTTGTAGTCACTGTTTCAAAATACGAGGAGACTCTAGGGCGCTTGGGATGTTCAGCATCTTGCCTCGTGAGTCGGACGACCGGGTGTAAAGTTTATCTCCCATACGATACGCAAATGCGAGGTAGTTCCTACCTAAACGTCCTTCCGGAAGACACTGCCCTCCTTTTCCAACGATTCTGAGCCAAGTCAGACCTACAGGTGCTCCATCGTAACAGAAGCTGCCTTCCTCCTTCCATGAGACCGCTCAGGTATATGTATATAAGTATATAAAAATATTCCTTAAGTATTTAAAAATATTTTCCTTTTTATTGGTGAATATTCTTTAAATGGAATAAATATATTTCTTAATAAAAATAGAATAACAATTAAATTTCATTCATTAAAATGTTTTGTTGCTTATTTTTCAAATGGCTTAACATTAAATTAGCTATTACATTTTGAACTGTTTCCAATAATTTTTATTTTATTACACATATGCACTGATAAATTTTTTAAATAATGAAAAATATACACTGGCAAATATAGAATATAGGAAAATATCAAATCAATGAAATGCTTAATGCATTTTAAAGTGTACACTATTTTACATCAGAATATTTTCGTAATGTTATGTAACGAACAAGCATTTTGTCAGACATTCCAAAACTTACGAAATCAAATATACAGTTCCAAGATTAAATTCCTGTTTCATTCGCAAAAAATTAAAAAAAAAAAAAAAAAAAAAAAAATTTGTAACTAACACTACTGTAAACAGATTTTTTTTTTACAAGGATCTCAGTTCATTCTCAACTTCCAATGGTAATCTGTTTTTTTCCAAAATAAAAAATAAAGGAAGAGGAGAGAAGGATTTATGCAACTTTTTTTTTTTTTTTTCAACACAACGGAACTGGATCATAAATCCTTCACACCAAACACGAAGTTTTATAAGCAACAAATTAAAATAAAAAGGAGGTAGAAAATTGCAACCGGCAGACAGTCGTACCAGATAAAAAAAAAAGGAAAAACTAGCGTAAACATCCGAATACGTTAAAAGTATTTATCAAGAGAGTCAGCAAAACGAGATAACGCTGTTTTGCAATTACTTCTTATTTGGTAATGTCAAAATGGAAAATAAGGAACTTTTGAAATTTCTTTTTATGTGGTTGTTGTTGCGGTTGAAACGGAAAAACCGCAGAGTCATTTTGTGCAAAACATGAAATTTTAAATACAATAATCCATGTTAATCTAGGCCGTCACCCAACCTGGATTACTGAAAACTTCCGACTAAACCCATAGAGCAGTCATAAAATAGAGTGCGTTCCTCTGTTCTGCAGGAACAGAAAGTAGGGGTAAACATGTCGAGCACTAGAGTTGGCGATGTATCGCCGTTTGGCTTCTTTTCCATGCCCGCATTTATTTAGAAAACATGTGACGAAGCGATTCTGAAAATTCCCGAAGAATGCCTGAAATTCTTTTGTTTAACTATGTGCTTATTAGAGATAAACAGATACCAGAATTGTTACTTTGTTTACAACTCATATCATTTTGAATTAAACGGGTTCCTGATAGCCGAGTGTCTAGTGCTCGGTGTCACAGGTTTCGGGTTCCAGTCCCGCTGGTGCCATGGATGTTTGTAGTGGTTAGGAACCCACTTTAAACCATAGGTCCCAGTCTCATTTGACTGTATAGCGTTGTGGGGGTAGTGTGACACGCGTCCGTAGCATATCTTCAAACTACACGTGTCCCCTGTGTAGTGCTAAATGAGTAACAACGTTCGTCGGTGCAGCCCACACGACATGCCTTCTTCAAGGCTAGTTTGTATTGGCCTGCTCGCAGGGACATAGTCAATGTGATCCAGTCCTCGACGTAATTGAAAATTTTTTTTTTTTTTTTTTTTTTAAACATAATAAAACATTACAAAAAGTTCTTATAAATGAATATTTTATTTTTTAATCAGTGTGAAGGGAAAATATTACAAAAGGAAATTTATTGCTAGAATATAAATGCCAAATATTTAGAAATATTTATTTAAAGATAAAAAAAGGAATCGTTATATGATAGTGAATCTTTTTCTTCCTTCAAGGGCAATAGCAGAGAAAAATAATAGCTAACAATAAAGATTGTTGCCAAGCTATCACCAAATTACAAAGCAAAGGTTACATCAGGAGTATGACATGCGAGGATTATGTTTGCGTCAAACTGACAGCTCCGATGATTGCTCCACTATATTACTACTCTGTGGACTAAATGGAGCTGCCATCACACAGTCAATATAATGTATCCTAAAATTGTACTCAAATTCAAGACAAAATCAGTTTCAACTAAAAAAATAATGAGAACACATAATTGTCAATGAAAAAAATATTTAAGCAATTTTAATTTATTTCATTTTATTCATTTATGAGACGCTTATAATCATATTTACATGGCTTAGATTCAGATTTTAAATTATAAAAATTAACCATTAGACTTTAAACGCGTAAGTGAAATAATAGTGATTACAACAGACGCTATCTGTTTATTTAAAATCAGTATTTTGTACTCTCTCTTTATTTTGTAATTGCCAAATAAATAATTAATTAGACATTGATATCTTCTTTTCTTCAAGAAAAAAACATAAATACTGTTCAAATAAATTGCATAAGACTATATATATATATAATCTTTATTCTGTATCTAGAACATAAATAAATATTGGTCCGCAAAATCAGGATTTGGTTTGGTTTGTTGGTCTACGGTCATTTTATGTACACTTTAGGTTAATTAGACCGAGACCTACAATTTAACGTGGATTGCGAACCACTAACAAACTCATGCCTTATAGCCAGGATTCGAACCTGAAGCCTGTGGTACCAAAAGGCCAGAGCGCTAGCCAATTGGTCACCAGGCTACCGGCGAAATAACAGAAGAATTGTGGTAAGAATTTAAGAATCGCAGAATTTAAATAAAAAGTACGAGAGAAAAACAGCATTTTCTCCAAGATGGCATTTTTTCAAGTAGATGATTCAATGCATTTTTTTTATATTTGTGAAATGACAACTATACAAACGGAATGACAGATAGACATATAAACACCTTTGTTCCTCAATTACCAAGGCTTCGAGATTGTAAACAACTGCAGATTGGTAGGTAGATGGTACATAGCATCGCGAAGTCAAACACAGATCTGTTCTGTCACAAACAACTTGAAGAATCCTGTTATGAAAGGAACAATGGCCTTATTCATAATCATTACTGACTCATTCCCGCAATCGTTCTCGGAAATGAATATGAAAAAGTCATTCTTCTGGAATTAAAAGCCCTGCCGACGACAAACACGCTACTGAATCTCTTAGCATTCTCAAATGCGGTTAGAAAAGAAAAGAAAAGAAAAAAATAAATATCCGACGTGAATGTTTCGTCATTCTAAGCAAATATAAAATCAAAAATATTGCATTGTATATTAATTTAACTGAATATTATTCTGTTGATGAAAAAATACAACACAAGAAAAAATTAATATTGTTTTAAAATAGTTAGAGCAAGTTGTGACAGATTATTCTATGGTAAGGAAAAATATACGTGAACTTGCCTTACCGTTTTAAAAAATATATTTGATAGTTGCCAAGGTTTAGATTTCTTCTACAGAAACTCTTGACGTTAATGTTAATGTTGACGCTGTACTGAAATAAAAACCATTAGATAAAAATCGTGCGAAAATGAGTGCGGCGCTGTATCGCGACCTGACGGTAGTTACGGATAAAGTCAACATAAAACTGAATTCATACGAAAAAGTCCGAGAACAAAAGGCTTGATCGGTGTTGGATTATCGAAAATAAAATAGCAAAGCGCTCACTGTACCGCCATTTCAAATTACTACATGGATAACAACTTGATAATGATTGATTTTCCGTTATGTAAGAATCACTAACGTCCCAAAATACCCCCGATGACAACAAATCGATTAATATATCGATACAAGTCAACATTTGAAAGTCACTCTTGAGGCTTCTACTAATTTTAAACCAGGTAGATGTTGCTTCATGGCAAGAAGACTAAATTTGACTTATCTATGCCATATAATGTAACATTCTTATGATCAAATAGAAAAATAAATAAATAATTCCATAAAATCAGTTGTTGTGACTAATTCTCGGGACCTTGCAGCGCGGGACGGACATTCCATGGGTAGTCTACTCGTGGATGGAGGACAGCTTTTGTTGTGATGGAGCACCCGTAGGTAGAAGTCTGATTTGGTTCCGAGTTGCCGAAGAAGGATAACAGTGCCTTACGGGAGGACTTTACCCCCAATTTGCATATCGTGTGAGAGAAAACCCGGAAACCTCCACCAGGTAGTCCGACTAACGATGCAAGACGCTGAACATAACAAATGCCCTGTTCCCCTCGTTTTTTGAAACAATGTTTACAACAATGCTACCAGCAGATGGAGCCTCGACCCTAATGCTTACCAGTGGTGCACGTTACTAATGAACCACGATTCGGGCTCATAAAATCAGTTAAAATGCATCTCTAAAACAAAAGCTCCTTTAATATAATAAGATAAAAGAGTATACAAAAATGGTAAATTACTACTCTATGATAAATCTGCAGTCACAACGATAATTGTTCTTTTTAACATTAATAATTTAAAATGGATAAAAAAAAAAAAAAACTCTTAGATATATTTTTGTATATTTACAAAAAAATAAATTAATTAAAAAAAAAAATTATGTTATAAAAAAACAAAATAAAACAATAGATGAAATAAAAAAAAATAAAAAAAAAAAGAGGAATATTAAATTAAAATTGAGGAAAAAGCAGACAGACAAAAAATAGCATTCATAAAAATTTGCGATCCTGTACAGAATATATGATTGATAATTTAGACCCACAATTCAAAAATAAAAATAGCAATAATAATAATAAAAACAATTTAATAAATTCTTAAAAATATGTGTTGTTTAATTTATTTAATTTTATATTACTTTTTTTTTTATTAATTTTCAAACAAATTTCTAACAAAATTCCTTTTTATTTCTGAAACAAACAAAAATGTAAGCTTAAGAAATTGTATTTATAGAAATAATAGATAAAAAATGTAGACTACTTAAAAAAAAAAAAAAAAAAAAAAAAGTGTTTATCATGCAAACAGATCTTTTAACTAGTCGTGCGTGTTTTACAACTATATCTATGATAAATGTATCGCAATCAAAACTACAACTGTAAAGAATATTTTATCGACAAAATATAAATTGATATTTTAAATAAAAAAAAAAAAAAACTTTGATAAAAAAAAAAAAAAAAATTTTATATTAGAGTTTCAGAGTAAACATATTTGCAATGTCTGTAAACAAATTTGTTACAAAATTGTACAATTTTTCATACGAATATTACAAAATTGTTACATCAGAACAAATAATCCAATAAAAAATATCAATATACACTGTTTACATTTAATTTTTTTGGATAGAAGCCAAAATCTTTTCCTGTTTGTTTAAAATATGAATACCAGGAATTCTTTTTCACTTTTGTTAAAACGTATTTCAATGCGAGGAATAAATCGAATATTTATTTATTTTCTGAGAATTTCAAAGAAACCTATTACGATCAGTAATTTTTTTTTTTTCTATTGAAAAATTCTTCTCATTTGAAGCATTTGAAAAAAAAAAAAAAAAAGAATTTAATGTAAATATAAATTATTGATTTAAGAATAAAAAAATTATTTATGCTTTCGAAATCTAAATAAACACATTTTTTTTTTAATGTTAGGTAAAAACACATTTATTATTCAAAGAATTTCAAAAGGAAATGGATTTTTATCAGGTAAACTGAGTTGTTTTGAATTTCAGCCCAATAATAAATAAATAAATATATATTTGTCAAATATGTACAATGTAAAAATATATACAACCAGGAAAAAAAATGTGTATTAATTTAATGCTAACAGAATATTTTAAATTTATCAATAAAATATTGAAAATTATAATGATGAATTTTGATTAATAATCCTGACATAATTTCAGTTTTAATACAAAATCTTCTACAACATTAATTTTTCTATTAATATCTAATTTGAAATACATAATATATAAAATACCAATTCAAATTTCAATATAAAAATAATATATATATACATTTAATATATATATATATATATATATTTATATAGTTTTAATTTTTAAAATACTATAACCCCAAAAATTAAATTTTAAGTTTTATTTTTTTTTTGAAGCAATATGCCAATAAAAAACCATTTTGAAAATAAAGAACAAGCAAAATTATAAAAAAAAAAAAAATTCAGAAATATTAATTTTTCTTTAAATAAACACGGTGTGGTAGATATAATACGATATGCAAATAAAAATATTTTTAACTTCACTTATTTAGACATTTAATTATTTTTGTAAATTATATAAATTAAATAAATAACTAAATAATATTAAATATTAAATATGCGTACCTGCTTTCATAAAGTTTTTTTATTTTTAGTTTTAGTTTTATATGACTATAACTTTTTAAAATTTTTATATGATCATCACTTTTTAAAATTTTTTAATGACTATTTTTATATACAACAGAAAAAAAGAAAATCTTTTACTTATTTGGTTAATCAAATTAATTATAATTTCTAATATGCAATACTTTTTTAAATTGTATAATTATTAAATACAAATTAAATAATAATAATAATAAATAAATAAATCGAAGGATATTTTGAGCAAAATGAAATTTTTTTTTTTTTTTTTTTTTTTCGTACCAGATTTTAATTTTTTGCATGAGCAACAACAATAAAAAATGCACAAATATTTATATAAAACATAAAAACTTAATGTAATGAATTTCTTCTATTACATCTTTTTCAAACATTTTACCCTTTCCCTTCTCTTTTAACTCCGAACTTTTTATAGAATTATTTTATATTACAGAAATTAATTAATAAAGAATTTTTTTCTAAAATATATTTAAAAATACTGAGAAATGACATTAAATTTTTTTTTTGTTTCGAAAATAATTAAACTTTTAAACACGTAAATCACTTATGTTATAAATAGCATACTTTGGGGATTTTGAAAATAATAATAATAGTAATAAATAAAATAAAAATATAAATGAAAATGCCCTCTTTTAAATTTTTGCTTAATTATGACTTCATATGTTATTCCCCCCCCCTACAAAAAAAATAATAATAAATAAATAAATAAAAAAATCATTTTTGTATAAATGCACTGTGAAAGAAATCAAGATCTTGAATGGTTTTTAGATTTTAAATTAGCGGTTTTTGTATTCATTATTAAGAATTTTCGGAAATATTTATTAATTAATTTTTCTAATATACATATATATATATATTTTTTTTTTTTGTTCCAATGCAGCTTGCAAACCCTTAGACAGCTTGGTCTTGGATGCCTTAAGGCAAGCGCTGCACAGATGTTACTCACTTTGCATTACCCAGGGGCGCGTGTAACTTGAAGATAAAGACGCGGAGTAACAATGCCCCCGCAACGCTCTACGATCCTTTAGGGGCTGGGACCTACGGTTTTAAAGTGGATTCCGAACCACTACAAACATCCATGGAACCGCCGGGACTCGAACCCGAAACCTGTGGTACCGAGCGCCAGAGCGCTAGGCCTCGGTCATTATATATATATATATAGAAATACATTGGACCTCCTATTCAAACAATTGCGCCCATTATAATTTGAAAACCACTACATATAATTAGAACTCTTCCTTAGACAAAACAAGCTTTGATACATATTATCACTCAATGTGAAGATGTTACATAAAAAAATAAAAATTAAAAACCCTATTAAATAAACTATTTTTCATTTGAATAAAAAACGTAAACAATAACTTTCGTTTTGCATGGCAAACGATTTAAAATTCGGGAATCACGAGTCGTTCCATGTCGTGACCGATAACACCTTTTTCGACGCACTAACAGAGGACTCTTCTGACTCGTAACCCGAAGTCGTCAGATCACGCGGGCTGCGTGCTCGACTCTTCGAAAAACAACTCGCAGTCATGGTTGCAGGTAAGGAGGAAGGATAGAAACCTGCTATTTTTTCCCGAACCCACATACTTCGCGAGGTGAGGATGGAAATCCTGAAATCGGCATCGGCGGTACGTGGAGGAATGAGAATGTCAAACGTTTCATCTATTTAAAAAACAAATCCTCTGGTTTTTCTGTTTTTCTTTTTTGAGCATAGCTATTTGTTGATGAAATATGTTAAATTATGCTCTGGTTGTAATTACTGAAGGATGCAATTGAAAGCGTTTTTAGCATTTAATTTTAACATTAATTCCTGTAATTTTGGAAAATGAAAATTATTTTCATAAAAAATTGAGAGTTGGATTTTTCTTATATATTTTTTTTATTTTCCTTCAAAAATGTTCCGACACTCGATTCCCTGCTACTGCCTCAAACTCCGCAACTCTAGAATAATGATCAAAAACAGAACGATAATAATAAAAAAAAGTTAAAAGTACGCTATTTTTATTAATTAAAAAACAAATCATCCGTGTTTCCATTCTTTAAAAAAAAAAAAAAATTCTTGATGGATTGAAAAACGATCATTTTAAGAAAGTGAGATGGAAATGTCATTTATTGCCTTTAAAAAAGGAAAAGAAAAGAAAAATATTTTATAGAATTTAAAAGCTTCATTCTTTAAACCTTGATTGACGTTGAATAAAATTTAAAAACGGAGATGTACTTACGCAAAGTTTTCACAATAGTAAATGTTAAAAAGGTTATAATAATAATAATAAAAAAAAAAAAAAAGACCCAGATTATATATGGCTATTTTCATTTAATACAAATAATAGCATTTTATTACTGGTATAAAGACGATTTAGAATGCATTTTATATTATTTTCAACTAATAAATATTTAAATATTCATTATTTATTGAAATTAATTCTAGTTGGTTCTGAGAAAAAAATAATGCTGTTACTAATCAGTTATATATAATAAAAGAAAAATAATAATTCAAGGAAACATTGAATATTATTTATTGGGTTTAAATATATCATATAATTTTGTTCAAATATAATCAAATATTTTAATAAAAAATAAAAAAAAACCAGAAAATCTATTCTAGAAAAATTTAAATGTTTTATTCTTCTTAATAAAATAGATTTAAAATATAAGTGATAAATTATAAATACAAATATATATATATATTTGTATTTATAATTTATCACTTATATTTCACTTATTTTATTTATCACTTATATCATATAAACTATAAAACGCAAAATATTAATATTCTTTATAAATTATTTCCAGAGTTAATAAAGTTTATCGCAATATCATCAATGTTTACCACTCCTTTTATCACATTTTTAATAACGTTTAATCAAAGCTTAAAAACAATACAAAGAGAGAGAGCAATGTATTATGTTATACATTAGTATGCTTTTTTTGCCTGACATACAAAATATATATGCCAATATCACTTTTATTGTTACTTTTTTTTTAAAGAAAGCGATGTTTAATTTTGAAACGATATTCACATATAGTCATATTCAAATCTCCCATATTCGTTAATTGAGCATATAGATAGTATATAATACACTCTTTTACATTTAGTAAATAATTCGTCCCAAAAAATTCAATATTTTGGGATGTAATGGGGAGTGAAAAATGAACTTCACGTCATATATATACGTGAAGTTACTAAAGAAGACAGGGTTCGAATAATACTAGCAATTAACAAACACTGCAACTATTCCATAACGGTCATTTTTTGAGTCTCGATGCCACCTTCAGTAGCAGCAAGCACACAAGATGAAATGACGTGTTTTGATACAAGCTATCGCAACATGACGTGATCACGAAAGAGCGTTCGTTCTGGATTCAGCCAACACTGGTTCGTCTCCCTATAAGTCGCCTCTACCGAATGGAAACGGGGCGTGTCTTTTGGGGACGGAGAAGCGTAAACAACAAATCAGATAAACGACTCCCAATTCCTGCAGATAGGGACTCGAGCTGATACAGGCTGTTTACGATGACGAAAAGTTGAAGGAAAAAAAAAATATAGCAATTACGAATGTGATACATAGAACAGAAACATTCATGTACACGTGAAGTTTTTAATGTCAATTTTCTAACTTACTGTAAATGATGCAATAATAAAACTTTTTAACTAATTATTAAAATATAAATTATAAGAAGTATTTTTTTAATAAATCATTTTTTCTAATAAAAAGGAATGAATTGGACGCTAGATGATTTGACTAAACACGTATTCGCTACACGTAATTTTTACGTACTTCTATAGGAATACAAATCGCATAACAAAACCATTAAAACATTTGGTATACATAAACATGAACGTACTTCACGCAGGCACATGCATATATAATCAGGGGTCTTGAACGAATTCACTTTACATTTCTCTTATTTCTGTTTTTAGTGGGGTTTTTTAGAATAACTAGGAAGATATAAAAATATATACACTCAAGAGCAAAACATTATGACCACTCCTACATTTTGCAATGAACTCGCCTGGATCACGTGATCAGGTGGAAGTGGTATTTAACCGGTATTAATCCATGCCAAGGTGGGTTAAAGCTGTGTTGCGCCAAAAGGTGGGCCAACTCGTTATTGACAGGTGGTCATAATGTTTTGGCTCTTGGGAGTGTATATACAGCTGAGGTTGTTAGGGCTTGTATAAAGACTGATTAAGTCTGGAAAAAGTCCCTTATCCATTGTGAGCTTTGCTTGCTTTCTGTAGTTTATATATATATATATATATTATTTATATTATATATATATATATATATATATATATATATAATTTTTTTTTATTTATTACCCTAATATAAGAGTCTCAATTCTATTAACATCAAGTCATTCACCACAGAAAAATGTTTGTTTCTAAATTTATCACATATTTTATGGATCTTCAGAAATATGTTCTACCTTAAAATAGAAAATAGCTTTTTAGCGCAAAATAGCTTTGTTTGTCGCGTGGCTATGCATTAAAATGAGTAATCGTCTTTGGACGTACATATATTTTTAGCAAACATTAAAAATCTAAAAATAGAAAACAAACTAGCCGATCGCTTTTGTGCTTGATACCATAAAAATAGAACCAAATTCTAAAACACTTAGGTTTATGTGATATTACAATCCAATTTTATATAAAGATACAGAAAAATATTAACATTTAACATTAATATTAACTTAACATAACAGACATTTATAACACTTTCGATATATATATATATATATCGATCGAAAACGGCAATAAACTGAAATCATACGATTGAAATTGATATCAAAATTTATTTGTTTTAAAAAAATTTATTGATATCAAAATTTATTGATATCAAAATTTATTTGTTCAAAAATGAATTCATTACAACAAGGTAAGTGATAGTAATTTTTTTAGTCCTGGCCTGTATGATTTTTGAATTAATTAAAAATTGAACTCGCGACTTAAATGTAACATACTTTTTGTGTTACGTTCTAGAAGATCCTCATCAAGTTAAAAATAAGAGATATAAAATAATTCAATCCAAAATGAAAACAATTTTCAATTCACAATTAAATTTGTTTCTAAATTTCAAGGGTCATAAATTTCTACATTTTTAAATAACTTCCTGTAACTAAAATTAGTCTTGTAGTATATTTAAAATTCTTAACGTATGTATCTTCGTAAAATTCGTATCTTTCAAATTAGTATTTCAATCTTGTTGTATATATAAAATTAAGTTAATTAAACAATTCTTTTTTTAAAAAATAATTAATAGAAAAACATAGTAATGCCGCTTTAATAAAACATATGAACTTCATTAAACAGAAAGTAGCGATTTTGTAATGGTGCTTTTTTAACTATAAAATGTGAAATTCATTTTTAACAAATGACAATAATGAATTTCGAAATAGAGGATATCAATTAAAATAATGAGAAAAAGAACAAAATTAACAATAATCTAACAAAATTTATATAGAATGACAATTTTGTTTATTTTAAATTACAAAAGAAATAAATTCATAAACAATACATACGAGAGTCCTGCTGAAAGGAATTAACC
>BPLR01011450.1:0-23995 GCA_021605095.1 Caerostris extrusa | reverse complement strand
AGGAACGTACCATTCCTCTAGAGGCAGATCTAGTTCCGTTTGTTCAAAGTGGGTGATAGGAACTTATCCCACATCAGTGGAGATATTATTGTACCTTCAAGTACTTATTTAAGGATGTTTTCTCAAATCTGTGGTAATACAACTTTCTCATATCAGTGGAAAGCTAAAGTATTATTCCCTTGAGAGACAGATTTAGCTCTGTTTGCTCAACGTTTGTGACGCAACTTAACTCACATCAATGACGACAGCAGTACTATTCCTACAAAGGCTGATTTAAGGCTATTCGCACAAAAATTGTTTTCGTACAACTTATCTGATATCCTCCACATCAAGGAAGATGGAAGTACTATTTTCCACAAGCTGACATAACGCTCTTCGTTCAAAATTATGGTGGTACAACTTCCCCTCATCTGTCAAAAGTGAAGCATTATTTCTTCAGAAATGTCCTTTAGATTTGTTTATTCTGAACTTAGATTGCATAACATCATCCACTTCAGTTCAGTAACCACAATGTGACATGTCATTTTCAGATACAGTGATATGCTCAGATGTAATAGTTTCAGTCCAAACCACTAATCACTGAGCTATTCCAGATTCTATAAAAACAAATCAAATTTAAACAATAAAAATTTATAAATATTTGAATTGAATTTTTCAATAAATCTTACATGATTCTTCCCATTAGATTTAGTTTAAAATACGCTTGTGTAATAACTTTGTTTAACTTACAGCATTGGAATGAAATTTTAAATTTTGAAAGAGTTTTATTCATTTTTGTAAATAAAAACATACCAAACAAGCTTTAAGTTATTCAATTTCAATGTTTTACCTTTGATCTGAACCCGTAGGGTCTCTTTTAAATATGCAAATCCTTCAACTGCTTTAACGATACTTTTATACTCTTAAAAGAGTCTTTTCCGGAAAGAAAAAGAAACTGAAAGAAAAATGGGAAATAAATAAACGAACGTAAGTTGCCATGATACGAAACCAAATTTGTATATTTCTCGGAGAAACAAAATCCTAATACTAGAATTTAATTTCCGATTCTCAAAATCTACTTTCTTTCACTTTATAAACCCGGTACTTGTAGTTTTATATTTTTATTAATATCATTTTTTTATCTTTTGTAGCCCATTCTGCCTTGCTGCCCATTCTGCAGAAATTTTATAAAGCGAAAGCAAAGTTACTAGAACATAATTAAATTTTCTCGCTCTTAGAGAAAGCAATCTCACCTTTAAACTTAAGTGTCAGTCCAACACTGAATAAAAAAAAAAAAAGAAATCTTTTAAACTTATTTAGTTCCAGAAAAGTTCAGAAAATTCAGGTAAATCTTAAATACAATTAGAAGTCTTCAAGAACACTGGAGGATTAAAAAAAGAAGAATCTTCGAAATCTGCTGATTAAAAAGCGAAAGTGTAAAATCTCTTGAGGTAATTACGTTATTCCAAAATAAGATTTTCGCTTAGAAGATCACTTCCGTTTAGAGTTAAGAAAAAAAGAGGTTTTTTTTACATCAATAATAAGCTATCTTTGAATATAAGTAAAGAATTCTAAAAATGTTTCCTCCGGCTGTAATAGAATAATCCTACGTAAATAAAAATGTGTTATTATTATTTTGGGCATTTGAAAACGAATCAATTTTCATTGAATTAAAACCTTTCACTTTTCTGATGTCTACAAAGTAATTGAAGTATAAATAAAAAAACAATAATCGTTTTTTGGGTATTAGTCTCAGAATTCCATTATTCATGCCAGATGTGTACATTATATTTTCATGTGGTGATGCCAATGAAAATGTTTATTTGTTAAAGGAATTTAAACACTTGCTATTTCAGTGTAGTTCTTGTAATATACCAATTATTGACTCAAACAATTTGCCTGAAATGCGATTAATATTGTTGCAACTAATTTTCTACATTCGATTTAAGGATTTTACTTTTTCATTTCCATAAATTCTTAGAATAGGAGCTTATGGAATTCAAAAATTAAGGTATTAGCTTCACAAACACATGAAGCGCGATCTATTTTTTAATCAAAACACAACCCGTATTTTTTGTTTCAATTTTCTTCATCATATTAACGGATATCAATAATATAAGAGCTTCAAATTATTAAAGAATATTAATAATATAAGATCTTCAACTTATATAAGAGCTCACTTACACATATAGACCGAGCTTCTTACACATATATATTTATCACACTTCTTACACCAAATATACATATCAAGTTTATATTTATACACTGCACACACATTTATACACCGCACTACTTACATCTGCTTAAAATGCCATATTTCTTGCACCGTATGTGTATAAAAAAAAAGCTTTTATACTGCATATAAAATACGCTAAGGTTCATGCATCACGTATAAAAGTCACAGTTCTTATGTCACTTATAAACTCCTACACTTCTTGCATGACATTTAAACGCCTAAATTACTTGCATCGCTGTTATAGACTAAGCTGTTACACGACGTATATACATCCTACTTCTTATACTATATGTTTACATTATTTTTATATCATATATATAAATGTCTAATGATATAAAAGCAAATTTCATCTTTTGTGTACATCACCAAGTACTTTAGTACAATTTACTATAAAGAATACCTTGATATATTCAGTTTTGTTTCTTATCCTTCTCTATGTGTAAAAGTAATTTGTATTTAATTATAAAGTTAATTGCATTTATAAAAACATGTAACATATCAAATTGAAGGACAATTTTTCACCTATATGAGGAAATTCAAAATAATAGAAATAAATGAAAAAGTGAGCTGTGTTTATGTTTACCAACATTTAATGGTTACCACCTATGTGAAAATGACTAATAAATAGTTTCAAATAATCACTAAAATAATCAATTTCAGTTAAGCAAAAAATTAAATTTTTCTAAACATATTTTTATTTTATTGCAAAGTTGCTTCTGTAATTTTTTTATGCCAGTAAAATACGTTAGTTTTATTCCAAAAATTACCATCTTCAATTTTACGGAGGATATTTAGAATCAAATAAATTGTCAATGTGTATTTCTATGGTTTTTCAAACCCATGCTAACTTTTCTCTTTGGATATTGAGACAATGCAAACAATTCTAATGGAAAGCACTTAAAATTGTCATTCCATTGTAAATATACATATTTTATAAGCAATTCATTTTTTTCAAATAATTTATGACATTTTACATTTCGTGTGATAATAAATCCAATATCACGCCATTCGAACAGACATTCTACTGGCAACGATTAATACATGATCCAGTCTTGTTTACTCAATTGCAACATTTTCCAACAAATGTTCTCTGAAACTGATAAAAACAACACCACCTTTCTCGCATTCGATAGAATGCATCATGAGAAAATGAATGCGAGCAACATTATTCCAAACTAGCAGTAAAAAAGCGCGGGAAACGTTTCATGGAAAATTCGAGAAAGAAAATAAATTCCCTTCTAAACGGCCAAGTTTGGAGATTCATAAACTTCGCCAACGACTTATTTATGTAGATCATTTTTCCGCCAGTCTTCCTCATATCCCTTTTACCCTTTCCCTCCCACTGCCCCCTTATATCACGTGAGGAATATTTTTCGATTCGCAAATGTATTCCGAGGGAAAAAAATATTTCCCGGATATTTGAATACTTAGTTTAGGGAAAGAAGTTCCTTTTTCCAAAGTCACAGAAGGAAGAACTATTTTTATGTAGGGTTGAAAAAGTGATAGCAAATCTCTGTACTGTAAAATTATGAAGATTGACAATGAAATGAATGTCTTTATATTGAGATATTTTTATGGTATTTGACACTGTCAAAACACATAAAAAAGAATTTTAAATGCTTGTGATCCATATTCAACTTTCGTATCTTTTGAAAATGTTAAATAATGAATAATTTAATCATTTATTTTTGGCAACTGTGATCCAATTGAAATAAACTAATAAATGAGAAAATCTAGGATTTAATTAATATTTTCAGGGATAGTGACATATTTGAATTGCATTATTTCTGAACTGGAACAGCCCTTCTCATAGTATATTTTTGCTTTAGTACTAAGTAAGGCTTCTTTAAGACCTTACAGCAAGCTAAATCGAAGGCTTTTCGTGGTTTGGAATGGAAATCTAAATCTGTAGGTCAAAATGTGCTGCAGTTGATTCGAATTTCGTTTGGTTTGTCGGTTTTCTTTGGTCAATTCTCTGTCCTGTAAAATTATGACGATGGACAATGAAATGAATATCTTTATGTGGAGATATCTTCATGGTATTTTGACAATTTCAAAACACATAAAAAGAATTTTAAATGCTTGTGATCCATAATCAACTTTGGTATTTTTTAATGTTGATTAAATAATGAATAAATTAATCATTTATTTTTGGCAATCAAGTTCAAATAAACAAATAGGGTAAAGCAAAACTACGGTTTAATTTTTTCTTTTCGTAGTAGTGACTTATATGGATTAGAATATTTCTTGAACTGGAATGGCTCTTTGCATAGTATATTTTGTTCACAAACTAAGTAAGCCTTGTGTCAAGACCTTACAAGCAAGCTAAATCGTAGTCTTTTTGTGTTTGGGAATGGAAAAGCTAAATCTGTAGACCAGAATATCCTTCAGTTGACTTCAGGAGGAGTTGTGAACAGGACAAACCCACCAGACACTATTCTTCACAAGTGTTTGTTCAAAATTTTGGTTGACAGAAATGGAAGAAATGCAACAAAAGCCATTATGCGAGTATTTAAACATCCTTCATACCAATGGGAAGTACATCGAAACGTGAAGCAATGACAACTTTGCAACTTGTAAAATGACTTTACAGGGGGAGAGGAAAATACTATTCCTCTAGTTGCAGATTTAGCGCTGTTCACTCAAACTTATCCACATCAGAATAAACAAAGTACTATTCTTACACTGGCTGATTTAAGGCTATTCACTCAAATTTGTGATCGCACAACTTATCTCATATCAGTGGAAAAACCAATATTGTTATTCTAGGGATGAATTCAGGGTTCTCCACTCAAAATTGTGTTGCACCAAATTATCTTTCATTAGTCGAGAGTAAAGTGCAATTCCTTCAGAGGCAGATTTGGAGTTGCTCGTTCAAAATTATGGTCGTGTAACTTTCCCATATCAGTAAAGATAAAGGTATATTCCTCTAGAGGCAGACTTAGGGCTCTTCGTTCAAAATTGTGATGGTACAACTTCACCCACATCAATCATGAGGAAAGTACTAATTCTTTCAGAAATCGCCTAAAGGGTGGTTTGTTCTAAACTTTGGTTGCTTAACATCACCCATATTCAATTTAGCAATTGTCATGTCATATTCAGACGCAGCGATATGTTCCAGCACGATATGACGCAGCGATATGGTATGATCCAGATGTAATAATTTCAGCCCAAAGCACATACCACTGAGCTACAACAGATTCTATAAAAACTATTCAATAAAAATTTAGAAATGAATAAATTGATTTTCCATAAATTTTCCTTGATTCTTCCTATTAGATTTAGTTTAAAATACGCTTGTGCAATATCTACGTCACACTTACAGCATTGGACTGAAATTTTAAAACTTGAAAGAGTTCTATTCTTTTTTTGTAAATAAAGTATTCCAAACAGATTTTAAATCATTCAGTTTCAATGTTTTACCTTTGATTTGAAACGTATGGCCTCTTTTTAAAATATGCAAATCTTTTTTACTGCTTTAAAGATACTGTTTTATACTCTTAAAAGGGTCTTTTCAGGAAAAATAAAAAAGAAAAAAACTGAAAGAAAATAGAAATAAATAAACGAACGTGATTTGCCATGATACAAAACCAAATTTGTATATTTCTCGGAGAAACAAAATCCTAATTCTAAAATTTAAATTCCGATTTTCAAAATCTACTTTCTTTCACTTTATAAACCCGGTACTTGTAGTTTTTATTCTTATTATTTTTTTTTAAAATCTCATTCTGTCTTAGGAGAATGCTATTTGCAAAAATTGCATAAAACGAATGCAAAGTTACTGGAACATAATTATATTTTTGGTCCTTAAGAGAAAGCAATATCACCTTTAAACTTAAGCGGTATTCGAACACTGAGTAAATAAAAGAAATCTTTTAAACATATTTATTTGCAGAAAAGTGCAGCAAATTCACGTAAATCTTAGATACAATTAGAAGTCTTCAAGAACACTGGAGGATTAAAAAAAAAAAAAGAAGAATCTTCAAAATTTGGAGATTAAAAAGCGAAAGTCTAATCTCTTTAAGTAATTACGTTATTCAAAAATAAGATTTTTGCTTAAAAGATCCTTTCTTTTACAGTTAAGAAAAACTTAAGAAGTTTTTTTTTATATCAATAATAAGCTTTCTTTGAATATAAATAAAGAATTCTAAAAAATTTTTCCTCTGGCTGTAATAGTAAATAAAAATGTGTGTTATTAATATTTTGGCATTCGAAAACGAAATGATTTTCATTTAATTAAAACCTTTCACTTTTCTGTTGTCGACAAAGTAATTGAATTATAAATTAAAAAATAATAACCGCTTTTCGGGTATTAGTCTCAGAAATCTATTATTCATTCCAGATGTGTACATTATCTTTTCATGTGGTGATGTCAATGAAAAAGGTTTATTTGTTAAAGGAATTTAAGGAGTTTTATTCCAGTGCAGTTCTTGTAGTGGATATATTATTGACTCAAAAAATTTGTCATTAATAATGACAAATAGCGATTAATATTGTTTCAATTAATTTTCTAATTTCGATTTAAGGATTTTAACTTTTCATTTCAATAAATTCTTAGAATCGGTTTTTATGTAATTTACTTTTAAGATATTATTTTTACAAACACATGAAAAGCAAATTATTTTTGAATCAAAACATAATCTGAATTTTTTTGTATTGTAATTTTCTTAAATTATTTACACCACTGATATAGACCAAGCTTCTTACAGAACCTATGTATACCAAATATACAGTACCTATTCATAAAGGCCCAAATTTTTACAAGACATATATACACCCTGCTTCTTATACTATATGTATACACTGGTTTTGCATGACATATCTACGCGTTTATTATCATATACTCAACTGTCTAATATTGTAGAATCAAATTTTCTTTTTTGTGTACATCACCAACTACATAGAGTATTTACCACAATTTACTATAAAGAAATACCATGATATATTCAGTTTTGTTTGTTATTTTTGTTTCCCTGTTTATAAAAATAATTTTGTATTGAATTATAAAGTTAACAGCATTTATAAAAACATATCAAATTGAAGAAAAATTTTCCATTTATGTGAGGACATTCAAAATAATAATGAAAATGAATCAAAAACTGCACTATGTTTATTTTGTCCAACATTTCATATTTACCTCCTATATCAAAATAACTAATAAATAATTTCAAATAATCACTAAAATAATCAATTTCAGTTAAGTAAAAAGTAAATTTTTCTAAAGTTTTTATTATATTGCAAAGTTGCTACTGCAAATTTTTTATGCAAGATAATTACAATAGTTTTATTATAAAAATTACCAATTTAAATTTTACATAAGGTATTTAGAAGCAAATAAATTATACTCTATTGTCAGTGTCGGTGCAGCACTCTATTTTTTATTGTCAGTTGTGCATTGTTTATGCTTTTTCTAACGCATACTAACTTTTCTCGTTGAATGTTAAGACAATACAATCAATTCTAATGACAAGCACATAAAATTGTCAATAAATTCCTTTATAAATATACATATTTTATAAGCAATTCATTTTTTTTTCAAATAATTTATGACATTTTACATTTCGTGTGATAATAAATTCAATATCACGCCATTCGAACAGACATTCTACTGGCAACGATTAATACATGATCCAGTCTTGTTTACTCAATTGCAACATTTTCCAACAAATGTTCTCTGAAACTGATAAAAACAACACCACCTTTCTCGCATTCGATAGAATGCATGATGAAAAAATGAATGCGAGCAACATTATTCCAAACTAGCAGTAAAAGCGGGAGACGTTTCATGGAAAATTCGAAAAAGAATATAAATTCCCTTCTAAACGGCCGAATTTGAGATTCATAAACTTCGCCAACGACTTATTTATGTAGATCATTTTTCCCGCCAATCTTCCTCACACCCCTTTTTCCCTTTCCCCCCGCCCCCTTATAACAGGTGAGGAATATTTTCGGTTCGCAAATGCATTGGGAGGAGAAAAATATTTCCCTGATATTTGAATACTTACTTTAGGAAAAGAAGTTCCTTTCTCCAAAATGAAAGAAACAAGTTTTATGCAGTGGCTGAAAAGTGATAGTATCATATCTCTGTACAGTAAAATTATGAAGATTGACACAGAAATGAAAGCCTTTATGTGGGGATATTTTTATGGTATTTTACAGTTTCAAAACACATAAAAAGAATTTTAAATGCTTGGGATCCATAATCAACTTTCGTAGCTTTCTAAAATATAGATTAAATAATGAATAAATAATCAATTATTTTTGGCAACTGTGATCAAATTGTAATAAATAAATAAAGTGAAAACAATTATGATGCAATTCATCTCTTTAGGGATAGTGACATACGAGTATTTGGATTAGTATTTTTCTTGAACTAAAAATGATTTTCGCATAGTATATTTTGGTTTAGAGCTAAGCTAGTCTTGTTCAAGACCTTACTGTACTAACTAGCAAACTAAAAACGAAGGGAAATGGGAAAGCTAAATCTGTAGGTCAGAATGTCCTGTGGTTGACTCGACGTTTAGTTTGATTTGTCGTTCTACGGTTATTTTGTGCGCCTTTTAGGCTAATTAGACCGGGACCTACAATTTAGCGTGGATTCCGAACCACTCATAAACACCCATGCCGCCGCCAGGATTCTAACCTGAAGCCTGTGGTACCAAAGGGCAGAGCTTTTTGCCATTTGGATATCAGGCATCTTTGGCTCCAGGAGGAGAGGAAGAGACAAACCTTTCACATACTATTCTTAAGGAATGTTGTTCAAAATTGGGGTTATCCAAAGAGGAAGCAACGCGGCATCCCTTAAGCATCTTTCACTTCAATGGGAAGCTCAGCGTAACATAAAGCGTTGACCAATCACAAGCCACAGCGTCGCAATGCTAGAAACATTCTCACCAAGTTGCCCAACTTTTAACTCACCAACGCTTGACGCGTCATGTGACTAGGGTTAAGCCAATAAGAATTCCAAATAGGTACTGCTGTTTTTCTTATGTTCCTATAGTAATTGGACGAACTTTTTTTGTGTTGTAGTAAAAGGTCTCTGAATGAACCTGTATGAGATCAGAAAAGACTTTTGATAAAAAAATCAAATTGAAAATGATTTCAAATACTCACGTTTTTATTTATCTGAGGCTTATCTCTCACCTCGATATCTGCAGGCAGAAATGTCTGAAAAGTTTCCGGTGGGAGAAAAATGATATCTTCCAGCTTGCAGCTAAAGGTTAACAGGAAATATATTCAAGTTATAATTATTACTCCGCGCCGTCGCCCTCGTGGCCTAATGGATAAGGCATCGGTCTCTAAACCGGGGATTGCGGGTTCGAGTCCCGCCGAGGGTAAATAGTTTTTTTTTTTTCATTCCTGTCAATGGTCATTCATGAATCATCTCTGATGTAAATTAACTATTACAATTCTCCCTCTCATTCGGAATTGACTATTGATAAAAGAATTCTTCAGTTACCAAAAATTTCTTCTTAATTTACCACTAATTTGCTCAATTTATTCATTTATTTATTTTTTTGCAGATTTTAAGATGTTATTTTATTTTAACCCGAATAAAATACTTACATTTTTCTTCTCTGTCATTGACTTTTACGTTGGATTTTTACTTTTTATTTTCAGTAAATATTAAAATAAAATTGATGCAAGGGAGGTACGGAAATTTGTATTTCCAGCGAACTCCAATAACTTGATATTTTAAAGAATCATTTTGCATCTTTGTAACTCTTATTTATTAATCTAGATATCAATTCGTAAATTATCCACTTTAAATTTGTTTTGTCTCTTATAATGCAAATACCGAAAAGCATATACAGAAATAAATATACAAATAAAATGTTTTTCTAACAACAACAGTAAAAAGGCAGATCTCGATAAAAAAAAAATGAAAATAATAGGTGGGAAGTAAAACAATAAATAAAACTAATAATCAAATTACAACACATTAGTGGCGTTGCAAATGCTATGAAATGGGTCTTGAAAACTCATGTTAAATGTTAATAAAATAACGCCAGTGTAAAAATAATAAAAAAATAATGTTAATAATATTAATAAAAATAATGTTTAATAAAATAATGGTAATAATAAAAGTAATTATTATATCTAATGAATCAAATTTATTATTATCTCTGTGTTGCAAAATATTAAGAATATTATGTTGTTATCTAATATTTTAATATTATTTTCTGTTAGAGAAACTGTCCACAATTTTCAATCACGATTTCATATTGTTTAAATAAATATGTTTCCATATAGTCGGATCGTAATAAAATAAATAAAAGTCATATTTCTTGTGAAGTGGCATTTAGGACTGTCCGTCCTAAATTTTGGTTGCACAATATCATCATCATCAGTAGCTCAACAGTCTATGGTGGGCCAAGGCCGTCTGCCTACTGATAAATTTCGAGACAGAAGAATGTTTTCTTTTTACGATGTAGGATGTCAGTTCTACGTTAACAGTCATATAGGCAGAGACCTACGGTTTAAAGGGAATTCAAAAACACTTCAAACATCCATGGCAACGCATTGAAACCTTTGGCCCCAAGCGCCAAGGCGATAGTCGCTCAGCTGCGAGGCCTTCTTGCATAACAATACCGACATCAGTAAAGTAATCGTATTGTGGCGTGCCATTTTTAGACGCAGGGATATATTCAGATATAATAGTTTCAGTCCAAAACACTTACCACTGAACTATTCCTGATTCTACAAAAACTATTCAAATTTTAATAATCAAAGTTTCTGAATATTTGAAATGTATTTTCAATAAATGTTTCGTGATTCTTCCTATTGGATTTAAAATACGCTTGTGTAACAATTATGCCTCACTTACAGCATTGGAATGAAATTTTAAAAATTGAAAGAGTTCTATTCTTTTTTTTTTTTTGTAAATAAAACATTCTACACATGCTTTAGATCATTCAATTTCAATGTTTTAACTTTGCTTTAAAGGAAACTTTTGCTTTAACTATACTCTTCTATACTTTCAAAAGTGCCTTTACCGGAAAAAAAAAACTGAAATAAAACGGGAAAAAAAAAAAACGAACGTGATTAGCCATGATACGAAACCAAATTTGTATATTTCTCGGAGAAACAAAATCCTAATTCTAGAATTGAATTTCCGATTCTCAAAATCTACTTTCTTTCACTTTATAAACCCGGTAATTGTATTTTACTTTTATTAATATTATTTTTTTTAACTTTTTTTTGTAGCCCATTCTGTCTTAGGAGAATGCTATTTGCAAAAATTGCCTAAAACAAAAGCAAAGTTACTGGAACATAATTAGATTTTCTGGTTCTTAAGAGAAAGCAATCTGACCTTTAAGATTAAGCGTTACTCGAACAGTGAATAAAAAAAAAGAAATCTTTTAAACTTATTTATTTGCAGAAAAGTGCAGCAAATTCAGGTAAATCTTAAATACAATTAGAAGTCTTCAAGTACACTGGAGGATTAAAAAAAAAAAAGAATCTTCGAAATCTGGCGATTAAAAAGCGAAAGTGTAAAATCTCTAGAAGTAATTACGTTATTCCAAAAATAAGATTTTCTCTTAAAAGATCACTTCCTTTTACGGTTAAGAAAAACTTAAGATGTGTGTTTTTTTTATATCAATAATAAGCTTTCTTTCTAAACATTTTTCCTCTGGCTGTAATGGAATAATCCCACGTAAATAAAAATGTGTTATTAATATTTTGGCATTCTGAAACGAATCGATTTTCATTTAATTAAAACCTTTCACTTTTCCTGTTGTCAACAAAGTAATTGAAGTATAAATTAAAAATAATATACGTTTTTCGGGTATCAGTCTCTGAACTCTATTATTCATGCCAGATGTGTATATTATCTTTTCATGTGGTGATGTCAATTAAAAGATATATTTGTTAAAGGAATTTAAACACTTGTGATTCCAGTGTAGTTCTTGTAATATATATATTATTGACTCAAACAATTTGTCAAAATGCGATTAATATAATTGTTTCAATTAGTTTTCTAATTTTGATTTAAGGATTTTACCTTTTCATTTCAATAAATTCTTAGAATAGGTGTTTATAAAATTTAAAAATAACGTATTAGTTTTCCAAACTCATGTAGGCAAATTGTTTTTTAATCAAAATACAACCTGAATTTTTTTATCGCAATTTTCTGCCACTAATGCAGAATATCGATAATATAAGAGTTTCAACTTATTAAAGAATATCAATAACATTTTACTTATGATGAAAAAAGTATAACTAATAACATTATTAAATCATTTAAAAACTATTTGCGACAAACAAAATAAATATTCCACATCAGTGGAAACAAAGTACTATTCCTGCAAATAAGACCATTAGGCCTGTTCACTTTAAAATGTGGTGATGCAATTTCATCCACATCAGTAAAGAGAATAATACTATTCCTCTAGAGGCAAAATTGCCGCTGTTCGCTCAAAATCGGTGATACAGCCTATCCTCATCAGTGAAAAAAAAATCCTATTCCTACACAGGCTGAATTAGGCTATTCTCTGAAAATTGTGATTGTACAACTATCTCACATCAGTGGAGATAAAAGTTAATTAACAAACAATTCCAATATCGGTACAATAGCACTGTTCGGTCAAAAATTGGTGAAGCAAATTATCCACATTAGTGAAGATAAAATATTATTCATACAAAGGCCGATTTAATGTGGTTTTCGTAAGGCTGTGGTAATACAACTTTCCCATATCCGTGGAGAGGAACGTACCATTCCTCTAGAGGCAGATTTAGTTATGTTTGTTCAAAGTGGGTGAAACAGCTTATCCCACATCAGAGAAGATAGTAATGTTCCTTCAAAGACTTATTTAAGGCAGCTGTCTCAAAACTGTGGTAATACGACTTATATCATATCAATGGAGAGGAATGTACCATTTCCCAGGCTGACATAGAGCTCTTCGCACAAAATTGCGATGGTATAAATTCACCCACATCAATCATGACGAAAGTACCAGAAATAGCCTTTAAGGGTGTCCGTTCTAAACTTTGGTTGCATAGCGTCACCCTATCAATTCAGCAACAACTGTAATGTGTCATGTCATTTTCAGACGCAGGAATATGTTGAGATGTAACAGTTTCAGTCAAAGCACTTACCACTGAGTTATCCAAGGTTCTATAAAAATTATTCAAATTTAAATAATAAAAATTTATAAATATTTGAATGGGAATATCAATAAATCTTTTATGATTCTTTCTATTAGACTTAATTTCAAATACGCTTGTGTAACAAATATGTCTAGCTTACACCATTTGAATGAAATTTTAAAACTTGAAAGAGTTATGTTCTTTTTTTTGTAAGGAAAGCATTCCAAACAAGCTTTAGATCATTCAATTTCAATGTTTTACCTTTGATCTGAACCGTATGTCTCTTTTAAAATATGCAAATCCTTTAACTGCTTTAAAGATACTCTTTTTATAAACTTAAAAGTGTCTTTTTCGGAAAGATAAAGAACTATAAAAAACTAAAAGAAAATGGGAAATGAATAAACGAATGTGATTTGCCATGATACGAAACCAAATTTGTATATTTCTCACAGAAACAAAATTCTAATTCTAGAATTTAATCTCCGATTCTCAAAATCTACTTTCTTTTACTTTATAAACCCGGTACTTGTATTTGTTATTTTTATTAAAATTATTTTTTTATCATTTTTTTATCCCATTCAGCCCTGTGAGAAAGCTATTTGCAAAAATTGCATAAAGCGAAAGCAAAGTGACTGAACATAATTAGATTTTTGGCCCTTAAGAGAAAGCAATATCACCTTTAAACTTAAGCGGTATTCGAACACTGATTAAAAAAAAAAAAAGAAATCTTTATTTAATTCGAGAAAAGTCCAGCAAATTCAGGTGAATCTTAAATACAATTAGAAGTCTTCAAGAACACTGTAGGATTAAAAAAAGAATTTTCGAAATCTGGCGATTAAAAAGCAAATGTGTAAAATCTCTAGAAGTAATTACGTTATTCCACAAATAAGATTTTCTCTTAATAAAAGATTACTTCCTTTTACAGTTAAGAAAAACTTAAGAAGTTTTTTTATATCAATAATAAGCTATCTTTGAATATAAGAAAAGAATTCTCAAAATCTTTCCTCTGATTGTAATACAATAATCCCACGTAAATAAAAATGTGTTATTAATATTTTTGCATTTTCATTTAATTAAAACCTTTCACTTTCCTGTTATAGACAAAGTAATTGAAGTATAAATTAAAAAATAATAACCGCTTTTCGGGTATTAGTCTGAGACTTCTATTATTCATGCCAGATGTGTATATTATCTTTTCATGTGGTGATGTCAATGAAAAGGTTTATTTGTTAAAGGAATTTAAACACTTGTTATTCCAGTGTAGTTCTTGTAATGGATATAATATTGATTCAATATAGGCAATTTGTCTGAATTGCGATTTAATATAACTGTTTCAATTAATTTTCTAATTTTTGATCTAAGGATTTTTACCTTTTCATATCAATAAATTCTTAGAATATGTATTTATAAAATTTAAACGTAAGGTATTAGTTTCACAAACGCGTGCAAATTATATTTTAATCAAAACACAACCTGAATTTTTTTTTGTATTACAATTTTTTAATGCAGATTATTAATAATATAAGAGTTTAAATTTACTAAAGAATATCAATAATGTAAGAGTTTAAAATTATTACAGGTTATCAATAATACTAGAGTTTCAACTTATTAAAGAATATCAATCTTAATATCACATTTATACACTGCACTACCAACTTAATTTCATATTTCTTACATCTCATATAAATAAAAACACGTTATTTACACCACATATAATATACGCCAAGCTTCTTACATCACTTATAAAAGTCATAATTTATATACCACATATAAACTCCTACAATTCTTGCCTCATATTTATACGTCTAAATTACTTACACCGCAGATATAGACCGAGCTTCTTACACTACATATAAACACCACGTTTCCATATCACATATTAACACTTACTCTTCTCATACCACACATACAGTGCACGCTTCTTGCTCCACATATATGTGCCACACTATTTACATTAAATATAGGTACCACACTATTTACATTAAACATATGTACCACACTATTTACATTACATACATGTACCACACTATTTACATTAAATATACGTACCATACTTATTACATCACATCTTATCATCACCATACTTCCTATTTCACATATATACCCCTACTCTCCTTACACCACATATAACATACGCTAAGCTTCATACATCACATATAAAGGTCTTAATTGTGACATAAAACATATAAACAACGTATAACATATAAACTCCTACACTTCTTGCACCATATATATGCCTAAATTACTTCACCACTGATATAGACAAAGCTGCTTACACGACATATACATATACCATACTTTTTATACTATACGCACAAACTGTTTATAAGTGACATATATACATCATTAATATCATATATTCAAAAGTCTAATATTGCATAATCAAATTTCATTTTTGAGTGCATCACTAAGTACTTAGAATAGTTACTACAATTTATTATAAAGAATACTATGATATAATCAATTTTATTTATCCTTTTTTTTTAACTTGTTTATAAAAAATAACGTATTGAATTATAAAGTTAAATGCATTTATAAAAACATGTAACATATCAAATTAAAGCACAATTTTCCTCTTATGTGAGCACATTCAAAATAATAATAATAATAATAAATGATTAACGGCACTATGTTTATTTTTATCAACATTTCCTATTTGCTTCCTATATCAAAACGGCTAATACTGTAAATGATTTCAAATAATCGCTAAAATAATCAGTTTCTGTTAAATAAAAATTAAATTTATCTAAACATATTTTTCAATGTATTGTAAAGTTGCTTCTGCAAATTTTTTATGCAAAGTATTTACAATAGTTTTATTATAAAAATTATCATCTTAAGTTTCACAGAAGGTATTTAGAAAAAAATAGATTGTACTCTATCGTCAGTGTCGGTGTTGTAATCTATTGTCTATTGTCAGTTGTGTATTGTTTACGTTTTTCTAACACATACTAACTTTTCTCATTTGAATATTAAGACAATTTCTAATGGCAAGCACATAAAATTGTCAATAAATTCCATTTCATAAGCAATTCGTTTATTTTCAAATAATTTATGACATTTTGCATTTCGTACGATAATAATTCCAATATCCTGCTATTCGAACAGTGCTACAGGCTACGATTAATACAGGATCCAACTTTATTTTTTACTACAACATTTCCCAACAAATGTCCTCTGGAACTGCTAAAAACAACACCATTCCTCCCCTTCCCCCTTTCTCACATTCGATAGAACGCATGATGAGAAAATGAATTAGAACAACTTTATTCCAACTAGCAGTAAAAAACCGCGGGAAAACGTTTCATGGAAAATTTGAGAAAAAGAAAATAAATTCCCTTCTAAACGGCCGAGTTTGGAGATTCATAAACTTCGCCAACGACTTATTTATGTAGATCATTTTCCCGTCAATCTTCCTCACACCCCTTTTTACCTTTCCCTAGCCCCCTTATAACACGTGAGGAATATTTTTCGAATCACAAATGCTTTGCGAGGGAAGAAAATGTTTTCCTGATATTTGAATACTTAGTTCAGGAAAAGGAGTTCCTTTTTCCAAAGTCACAGAACGAAGAACTATATTTATGTAGGGCTGAAAAAGTGATAGTATCACATCTCTGTACAGTAAAATTATGAAGATTGACAATGAAATGAATGTCTTTATATGGGGATATTTTTATGGTATTTGACAATTTCAAAACACATAAAAAGGAATTTTAACTACACGTGATCTATAATCAACATTCGAATCTCCTGAAAATCTCTATTAAATAATGAATAAATTAATCATTTACTTTTTGCAAACCATTATTAAAGTGAAATAAACAAATAAAGTACACGATTTAAGTAACGTCTTCAAAGATAGTTTATCTTTGGATTATAATTTTTTCCTGCATTTTATCTGGAAACAAAGTACTTTTACTACGCAGACTAAATTAGACTGTTCGCTCAAACCTGTGATCGTGCAACATACCCCACATGGGTGGAGAAAAAAGACTGAATTACAAACAATTCTTATAAAGACTGAACTAGGCTCTTCGCTCAAAAATTGGCGATACATTTTATCCACATCAGTGAAAACACTGTCCTATTTCTATACAGGCTGAATTAGGCTGTTCGCTATAAATTGTGATTGTACAACCTATTCTACGTCATTGGAGACAAAGTACTGTTCCTACAAAGGCTGATTTAAAGCTGTTTGCTCAAAACTGTAGTGTTCCAACTTTGCCATATCTGTGGAGAAGAAAGTATCATTCCTCTAGAGACAGATTTAGTTTTGTTTGCTTAAAATGGGTGATACAACTACTCCCACATCAATGGAGACAGTACTAATCCTACAAAGGCTGAAGGCTATTCCCTCAAAATTGGGATCGTACAATTTATCTCATATCAATGAAGAGGAAAATTCTATTCACACAGGTTGACATTGGCTCTTCGGGCAAAATTAGGTGGGTACAACTTCACCCACATCAATCATGAGGAAAGCATTATTTCTTTTGAAACTGCCTTTAGGACAGTTCATTCTAAACTTTCGTTTCATAACATCAAACATATCAGTTCAGCAACTGTAATGTGTCATTCATTTTAGACGCAAGCATATATTCAGATATAATAGTTTCAATCCAAAGCACTTACCATAGAGTTATTCCAGATTCTCTAAAAATAACTATTCAAATTTAAATAATAAACAATTATAACTGTTTGAGTTGGATTTTCCATAATTGTTTCTTGATTCTTCCTATTAGATTTAGTTTAAAATGCGCTTGTGTAATAACTGTCTCACTTACGGCATTTTAACGGCATAATCATCATCTGTGGCGTAACTGCCTATGGTGGGCCGAGCCAGTCTGTCTATTGACAGATTTCGAGACAGGAGAATGTTTTCCTTTTATGAGGTAGGGTGACAGACCTGCACTCAACGCTCTACAGTCACATCAAACAGTGGCCTACGATTCAAAGTGGATTCAGAACCACTTCAAATATCGATGTCTCTGCCGCAACAGGAAACCGAAACCTATGGCAAAGAGCGCTAGTCACTCAGCCATCAGGCTTCCTTCCATAACATCACAAACAACAGTTCAGTCATCGTAACGTGGCATGTTATTTTCAAACACAGTGATATGTTCAGATGTAATAGTTTCAGTCCAAAACACTTACCACTAACTATTCCTAATTCTATTGAAACTGTTCCAATTTAAATAACAAAAATTTATAAATATTTGAATGGCCCTTTCAATAAACATTTAGTTTCAAATACGCTTGTGTAATATCTATATCTCACTTACAGCTGTGGAATAAAATTTTAAAACTTAAAAGAGTTCTATTCTTTTTTTTTGTAAATAAAGCATTTCAAACAGGCTTTAGATCATTCAATTTCAATGTTTTCCTTTGATCTGAACCCGTATGGTCTGTCTCAAAATATGCAAATCCTTTAACTGCTTTAAATATACTCTTTTATACGCTTAAAAGAGTCTTTTCCGGAAAAAAAACTGAGAGAAAATGGGAAATAAATAAACGAACGTGAATTGCCATGATACGAAACCAAATTTGTATATTACTCGGAGAAACAAAAAATCTAATTCTAGAATTTAATTTCCGATTCTCAAAATCTTCTTTCTTGCATAATAAACCCGGTACTTGTAGTTTTCTTTTTATTAATATTATTTTTTATCTTTTTTTGTATCTCATTCAGCCTTGGGAGAATGCTATTTGCTATAATTGCATAAAACGAAAGCAAAGTTACTGGAACATAATTAGATTTTCTGACTCTTAAGAAAGCAATCTCACCTTTAAGCTTAAGCGCTATTCGAACACTGAGTAAAAAAGGAAATCTTTTAAACTTATTTAGTTCCTGAAAAGTCTAGCAAATTCAGGTAAAAATCTTAAATACAATTAGAAGTCTTCAAGAACACTGGAGGATTAATAAAAAAGAATCTTCAAAATCTGGCGATTAAGAAAGTGTAAAAATCTCTAGAAGTAATTACGTTATTCCAAAAATAAGATTTTCGCTTAAAGATCATTTCCTATTACTATTACAATTGCCATGATACGAAACTAAATTTGTATATTTCTAGGAGAAACAAAATCTTAATTCTAGAATTTAATTTCCGATTCTCAAAATCTACTTTTTCTTTCACTTTATAAACCCGGTACTTGTATTTTTCTTTTTATTAATATTATTTTTTTTCTTCTTTTTGCAGCCCATTCCAGCTTCGGAGAATGCTATTTGCAAAAATTGCATAAAACGGAAGCAAAGTTACTGGAACATAATTAGATTTTCTGGCTCTTAAGAGAAAGCAATCTCACCTTAAGCTTAAAATTGATTTGAACACTGAATAAAAAAAGAAATCTTTTAAACTTATTTAGTTCAGAAAAGGGCAGAAAATTCAGGTAAATCTTAAATACAATTAGAAGTCTTCAAGAACACTGGAGGATTAAAAAAAAAAAAAATCTTCAAAATATGGCGATTAAAAAGCAAAAGTGTAAAACCTCTAGAAGTAATTAAGTTATTCCAAAAATAAGATTTTCGCTTAAAAGATCATTTCCTTTTAAAGTTAAGAAAAACTATGTGTTTTTTATATCAATAATAAGCTTTCTTTGCGTATAAGTAAAGAATTCTAAAAATCATTCCTCTGGCTGTCATAGAATAATCCTACGTAAATAAAAATGTTATTAATATTTTGACATTCGAAAACGATTAACATTTAATTAAAAACCTTTTTTTTCCTGTTGTCTACGAAGTAATTGAAGTATAAATTAAAAAATAATAACCGTTTTTCGGATATTAGTCGCAGAACTCTGTTATTCATGCCAGATGTGTTTATTACCTTTTCATGTGGTGATGTCAAATAAAAGGTTCATTTCTTAAAGGAATTTAAACACTTGTCATTCCAGTGTAGTTCTTGTAGTGGATATAGTATTGACTCAAACAATTTGTCCGAAATAAGATTAATATAACTGTTTCAATTAATTTTCGCATTTCGATTTTTAGATTTTTATACTTTCTTTTCATTAAATTCTTAGAATCGGTGTTTATAAAATTTAAGAAATTAAGGCATTAGTTTCACAAACACATGAAAGAACAAATTATTTTTTAATAAAAAAAAATTTTTTGTATTGCAATCTTTTTCAACTTATTAAAGAATATCAATAATATATATGAGTCTTTTACTTATGAGAAAAAGAATTATAAATAATGATATTATTAAATTACGCAAAGTTATTTGTCTTTATGCATTGACTTTTCGTTTAAATATTTCTTTCTTTTAATTTTAGTTAATTATTATTTTAAAATTATTTTGCTTCTTTGTATCGAGTGTCTTTTTTTTTTTTTTTTTTTTTTCAACTAAATTTATTCATCAAATAATTTATGCATTAACTTGTGGTAAGTGCATTTATGCAGCCAACGGCCGTACCATGCTGAATATATCTGTTCTCGTTAGATCACCGAAGTCAAGCATCATTAGGCGCGGTCAATACTTGGGTGGGTGACCACCTGGGAACACAGCGTGCCGTTGGCATTCACAAATTTGGGACCTGAATGGCCGAGTGTTCTGGCGCTCAGGCGCTCGGTGCCATAGGTTTCGGGTTCGCATCCCGGCGGTGACACGGATGTTTGTAGTGGTTCGGAATCCACTTTTAAGCCATAGGTCCTGGTCTCCTATGACTGTAAGAGCGTCATGGAGCCAAAGTCAGACTTCTAACTACGGATGCTCCATCACAACAGAAGCTGCTTCCTTCCTTCAATCATGAGTACGTATAGGCTCGCGGGCTTGGTCCGCCAAGTGGGATAAGAAACAACAGCATTTATGCATAAAAGTAGCGGTAAAAACTATTCTATACAGGCTGATTTAGGCTGTTCGCACGAACCTGTGCTGATACAACTTTCTCATATCTGTGGAGCGGAAAGTGCTATTGCTACACATGCTGACATAGGAGCTCTTCGTTCAAAATTGTAGTGGTACAACTAATCTACGTAAGTTCAGCAACCATAATGTGACAAACCATTTTTCAGACTCAGTGATATGTTCAGATGCAATAGTTTCAATCCAAAACATTTACCTCTCAGCTATTCCAGGTTCTATAAAAACTATTCAAATTTAAATAATAAAAGTTTATAAATATTTGAATTGCATTTTCAATATGTTCCATCATCCTTCACATTAGATTTAGTTTAAAATACGCTTGTGTGTAATAACTTTGTCTAACTTACTGCATCGGAATGAAATTTTAAAACTTGAAGAGTTCTGTTCTTTTGTTTTTGTAAATAAAACATTCAAAACAGGCTTTAGATCATTCAATTTTCAATGTTTTACCTAATCTGAACCCGTAGGGTCTCTTTTAAATATGCAAATCCTTTAACTGCTTTAAAGATACTCTTCTATATTCTTAAAGAGTCTTTTTCGGGAAAAGAAAAAGCAGTACAAAAAAAAAACTGAAAGAAAATAGAAATAAATAAAAGAACGTGATTTGCCATGATACGGAAATAAATTTGTATATTTCTCGGAGAAACAAAATCCCTGTAGACTTTAATTTCCGATTCTCAAAATCTACTTTCTTTCACTTTCTATAAACTTTGGTACTTGTATATATATATTTCTATTCATATTATTTTTTTATCTTTTTGCTGCCTATTCCAGCATCGCAGAATGCTATTTTGCAAAAAATTAGCATAAGACGAAAGCAAAGTTGCTGGAACATAATTAGATTTTCTGGCTCTTAAGAGAAAGCAATCTCACCTTTAAGGCTTAAACGTTATTCGAACACTGAATGAAAAAAAGAAATCTTTTTAACTTATTTAGTTCCAGTAAAGTCCAGAGAATTCAGGTAACATTCAGAGTTAAGAAAAACTTAAAATGTTTTTTTTATATCAATAATAAGCTTTCTTTGGATATAGAGTAAATAATTGTGAAAATCGTTCCTCGGTTGCAATAGAATAATCCTACGCAAATAAAAATGTGTTATTAATATTTTAGGCATTCGAAACGAATCGATTTTCATTTAATCTAAAACCTCTTCACTTTCCTGTTGTCGACAAAGTAATTGAAGTATAAATTAGAAAAATAATAACCGTTTTTTCTAGTTAGTCCCAAGACTTCTCGTTATGCATGCCAGATGTGTATATTATCTTTCCATGTGGTAGATGTCAATTAAAATGTTTATTTGTTAAAGGAATTTAAACACTTGTTATTCCGGTAGTAGTTCTCTTTAATTTTGTATATTATTGACTCGAAGCAATTTGCCTGAAATGCGATTCAATATAGCTGTTTCAACTTTAATTATTCTCAGGTTTCTGATCAAAGAATTTTACTGCATTTCACAATTTCTTTAGAATCGTTCACAATATCTTAGAATTAGAATTTTTACACAGTATATATAAATGTATAACTATATACATCTATCTACATCAACTTGATATGCGTAACTTACTATAGCATTGCATACGCATGAAAGATACTTTTATATCACATATAATATACACCAAGCTTCTTACCCCACATATAAAGATCATACATTCTACTACCAAATATAAACTCTTGCAGTTCTTGCAACCATATATAAGAAATTACTTACACCACAGATGTAGACCATGCTTCTTTCAAAACATATATATACACCAAATATACATATCACGCTTTTTACAATCATTTATATATCTCTATTTACATCAACTTAATGTGTCATATTTCTTATACCGCATATAAAGGTCCAACATCACATATACTACGCCACTACATATTTTCTATCACGTGTCCAAGTCTCACATTGCTTAAGGATCAAATTTAAACTCTGTGATGCATCACCAGGTGCTTAAGACTAGTTAACCTTTACAATTTTACCATAAGGAGAAATACCATGCTTTATGTTGAATTTTGTTTCTTATCCCTTTCCTTTTACTGTTTTATGGAGAGTATACTCGTATTCAATTGTATAGTTAACTGCATTTATAAAAACAAAAAACATGTATCAAACTGAAAGACAATTTTCCACTTATGTGAGGACATTCCAAAATAATAATATAAATAAAAACCTTTACTGTGTTTATTTTTATCCAATGTTTAATATTTTTCTTCCTATATCAGAACGACTACAGGTAAATGGTTTCAAGTAATCCTTTACACTGAAAATATCCAGTTTCAGTTAATTCAATTTTCTAAGCATATTTTTATTTTAGTGCAAAGGTGCTTCTTTCAAATGTTTATGCAGAAGTATTCGCGATGGTTTTATAACATATTAAAAATGTAAATAACCAATACTTTAAGTTTTACAGAATGTTATTTAGAGATCAAATAAATTGCATCGATGTCTGTTTTCATATGCCTTTTCTAACGCATGTCTAAGTTACACTCCTGTTGAAGATATTAAGATAATGCAAACAACTCTAATGGCAAGTACTTCAAAATTGTCAATAGATTCCTTTATTTCCTTTATAAATATGCATATTTACATCAGATCAGCACTCTTTATGCTTTATACATCATGCATGTTTTCCATCAATTCCTATACTTTTTCAAATGATATTTTTACATTTCGTGATGGTGACAGTCCAAATATCTTGCCAATTTCGAGACAGACATTTTACTGACAAACTGATTAAATACAGAGTCCAATTTTCATTTACCAGTGCAGCACTATCAACGAAATGCATTCTCTGGAACTGATAAAAACAACACAATTTCTTTCTCTTCGATG
>BPLR01011449.1:0-44580 GCA_021605095.1 Caerostris extrusa | reverse complement strand
GTACCGTATGTGCCTATGAAATTTTTATATAAGGTACATTCGACTAAGCAAGATAAAAAATTGTTCTTAAATATATGTCAATATTTGTCCCTTTGTATTTTTATTAGGTAAGAAAAGGGCAATTATTGATTTTATTAATGATAACACTAATAATATGTATTGAACACTATTTTACAAAATTATTTATTTAAATTTTAAATGAATATTAAAACATAAATTTTACCATTGAGGTAAAAATTTTGGTTAATATTTTTATTTCTGAAATCATCAAAGTTTCATATTTTATAGAGTATGTTATATTTATTTAAATTCAAAGTCAATTATTAAAATCTCATTTGACATAATAATTTCCATTTTGAGTTATAAGATTTGAGGCAAATTGTAACAATCGATACACTTTAGAAATTATCATTTAGTTTTGTAAGTGATGATGAGGTCTAAAATTTTAATATTTTTAAAAAATCGAAATTGTTTTTCATTAAAAAGAGATTTCAATTTTAATGAAGCCAGCTATTTTTAAAAGTTTTTACTACATACAAATATCAATCTAGATTTTTAATGGAAGTATGCTATATTTATTTTAAATCATATAAAACCTTATCGCGCGTAAAATATTAATACTACAATAAAGTTCTATAAAATGGTGTGGGAATAACTAGTACAGGAATAAACTAACTTGGGATTACAGGGATTGGATACAGGGATTACTTACTGGATAGCTAGTTCATGTCGTGATGATAACTAGTTATCTTAAAATAAAGGATTTTAATGCAATATTTAATTAGAATTCATAGACTGGACATAGACTCATAATAAATACGATATAATGTGCATTTTTTATGAAATACTTTTTTATATGCATTTTTTTATTAAATAATTTTACCTTTTATAAATATACATAATTTACTTAATAAAAGTAAATTATGTATATTTATTATGATAATAATATATTATGTCTAATTACATTAAAATTCTTAATGAAGTTTTATATTTCTTCTGTTTGTCATATATTTTTAAAAGTGTAGTTCAATACCAAATTAACCAACATTTCATTATTAAAACAAATAATTTGATCATGGTTATTTATAGTACATGATGGATCATTATATCATCAATAAAAATTAAATATTTAAACATATAAGCTCTGTTTTAACTGTTAAAATTTTATTTAAATCAGTTTATAAAATATATATAGACGATATAGAAAAAAAGGGTGATATCATAAATATCCTGACTCGTGAACCAGTTGTAACGTGTGAAGTTAGCGTACTGGAACTTGCAGGTTTAAATCCACTGGCAATCATTTGTTCTAGTCACTATTTTAAAAATCGAGGATTCTGATTATGATTGTGGCAATGCGTGTAAAGAATTTAACATTGATAACCAAGCTGCCAGATGAGTTAACAGGGTTTTCTCCCATTTAAATGCAGTGCTGTTACCTTTAAATTCCACTTGGGAAGCAATACCTTCCCACCATGCATCAATAAGCTATTCGTGCCATAACAAATTAAATTTCCATATAAATTTGACAGCTGTTGGGAGTTATAACATTTTTAGTGAAGAAACTTTTGTTAGTTTGAAAAAAATGAATAAAAAGGAATTTCGTGTGTTAATAAAGCATTGCTTTTGGCGAAAAATACTATTGAAGCCAAGGCTTGGCTTAATAAACATTATTCGGACTTTGCACCAAGAAAAATCAACCGTAGAGAAGTGGTTTGCTAAATTTAAACGAGGCGAAGTGAGCACCGAGGACGATGCACGCAGTGGACGCCCCAAAGAGGCTGTTACCGACGAAAACATCAAAAAGTCCACAAAATAATTTCTGAAAACCGTAAAGTGAAGTTGATTGAGATAGCTGAGACCCTAAAGATATCAAAGGAACGTGTTGGACATATCGTGAATGAATATTTGGATATGCGAAAGCTCTGTTCAAAGTGGTACCGCGCGAGCTCACAATCGACCAAAAACAACAAACGAAATGATGATTCTAAGCAGTGTTTGGAGCTGTTCAATCGTAATAACCCGAATTTTTGCGTCGATATGTGATAATGGATGAAACATGGTTCCATCATTTCCCACCGGAGTCCAATCGACAGTCAGCCGAGTGGACTGCACGTGATGAACACTCAAAATGCTATAACTTCACTAAAATCTATAACTCACATACTAACAGTGCAACAGCTGTCAAATTTATACACATGTCTTTTGAAAGTTAGGGTAACTAAAAATCAGGTTAATTAAATTTAGTAGCGCCAGGTAGTTTAATACTAGTAGCGCCATCTATGTGTTAGTCTATGAACTTTTCATCCCACCTGTTACATAAGTAGAACATAGAAGACCATCGATGTTTCACAACAAAAGTATTATAAATCAACAAGAGAATTCCTTAATAACTTGAAGTAAATATATCGAACGACTTTCATTGACTGTTTCGTAATCATACTAATGAAGGGGATTTTAAAATGCTAATGTACTTTCCATTGAGCGAGATTTAATGCGCAGAAAAAAAGTATTTTGCACCGAATCTAATTAATGATCTAGAAAAGTAATTAACAGAATGAACACCATAAAACTTTGATACGTTTCCTTCTTGTATATCAGTAAAAGTATTCCCACATTGATGTATTACCTTCTATTGTCTTTTAAAGTGCATTTTCGAACTTCGAGGCAGTTTTCACACATACGTCAGATTAAAATTTATCGGTTTTATCTCTACAGGTAATGCTTAGTTTTAGATGCTCCGTAAAGTAACGGGTTTATTTCTTATCTTATGTTAATTAGTTATGTTTATTTAGTATTTTTTTTGTTTATGAATTTATTTGTTTTTCAAAATTTTTTAGGTTTATAGAAGTTTTGTTGATGTAAATTATTTATATCGTTTAATGCGCTTTGCATTTAATAAAATTAGGTGATTTTGCAGGTGGACAATATATTAGATAAATTGTGATCAGTTCAGTGTATGATGATATAAAAATAATTTTTATTTAAAAGATGCGAATAAAAATATTTGATTTATAAGATAGTTTAACATTTAAAACTAATTTATAAAAAATATATACTAATTATTCTTAAATTTATTTCAAAAAATTTATATTTTAATTTATTGCCTTAACTGAAACAATCAATAGTGCTGATACAATGGAGTATTAATTAAAATAGGATGCGAAATTAATCTATTGGAATGATAAAAAAAGAAATGCAGATGAATTAAAGGTTAACATTTTGTTAAATTACGAAAATTTTTAGTGTGAAATTGATTTAAGGAAATAGTTTAGGTTTCGTAAAAGTTAAGATTTAAAGGAAATAGTTGAAGATCATTTCAACAATGGAATATTTTTGATCGTATTTTTGATATATATCTTCATTTCTATTCTATTCCATATCTTCATTTCTATTGTTTTATTGAATTTAAAATATAATAGTTAAAAAGCTAGATAAATTTGTGCTTCCAGAATAGTTTACCTTTCTTGACTTGGTTAATATTTTTCTGGTTTTTCACTTCACAAACTACAGCATAAAAAATAGCGTCTTTCACCAATTCTTCAAAAAAAGGCGTATCTCTATAAGCGTATCTTGTCAAGAAAAGCAGATTATTAGATCATTGTTTAGTGTAAAAGCTCCCTTCAGTGAAAACTAGTAATAAATTTGAAAAATAGATCTAAAACGTGATTCTATAATTAATAATTTTTATGTTCTGCAGTTAGAGGGCAAATAAATTTCTCATTTCATATTTTTTGAAATTTGATATAACTATTCGTTATGGAATCATTGTAGCTATTACCTATAAGTTTCAATTTTTCTGTAGTTATTTTTGAATTATATTTCTTTAACACTTTTATAATCCAATGAAAGTTTTCTTGTACGGCTGAAGCTTATTGCTCACATTTACTACATTGCTTACTGTTGCATATGCTTGTCTAGATTTGAGTTCAAACTTTTACCCTTAAAATTATTTGCGTTTTTAGCTAACAGATTTATTACATTTTACAAATTCAAATTGTTCTATATATGTGAAAAAAAATACATAAATATCCATAATAATGAAGTAATTTTATTAATATTTATTAATTAAAAATCAAACACATTTTAAATGATGAAAAATATTAATTGATAGGAAGTTTATGTTATTATCCTTTAATGTAAAGTTTGTTATAAAGATAGTATTAATAAATATTGAATGCCAGATTGGTGTACCTCTTCATAACATTGGCAATTATTGTGCAGCAGGGTTCAAGTGAAGTGCACTATAGTCACCTGATTTAAAAACTAAGTGATACGATGATGATTCTAACAGAATATCCAAACGCTTCTTATTCACAATTAATCTGTCTGTCCGAGAGTTTTCTGGGCTTTCTCCTAAAGGATGAGTAAATGCTCCAGAAAGTCACCTTAAGTTTCTTATAAAACATTTTGTCAAACCCATGAGTAAACTGTCCATTTCGTAACAAATGGAAGACGAGTTACCTTATATATTAATATTAATAAAAATACATATAACTAGGAAATTATTCCTTATTTTCAATAAAGTGTTATAAGAAAGAGCCATTTAATATGAAAATGTAAATTAAAACTGATGAATTTAATATGTTTTTAATATTTGAGTATTTTTGATGATTAGCCTTTTATAACACTTTTTCAAATTGATAAATATTAAGGATTATATAAAATATTTAATATAATAGTCTCAGTTTCTAACTTATTCTCATGCATTGAAAATACTTATAAATCTGCAGTATTATAGTAGTAATATATTTATCTATATATTTTATATTAAATATCTTTAAACAGAAGTCAATAGATGCTGAATTTAAAAATCCTACTTAGATACATTAAATCACATATCAAAATGAAATGTGATAATTTAAATTATTCCATTACAATTACATTACATTTTCTCCATTTATATAAATTAATATTTATTGTCTACCAAATATTTACCTGGATGATAGCCATTTTAACTATTCTATTTTATAGGTATTGGCTATAAGACTAAATGAATAGCCTTATATATAGGACTGAATATAAGACTAAAAATGCAAAGGATTTATCTTTGTTTCTTGAGTAATTTTGTTTGAATAAAAAAGAGATGTTCAAAACATATAATAAAATATAAGTGATGTCTCAAAAATTTTTTCCATACAATCGTTCTGATGCAGTATTATTTTTTAGGATTTATTCCAAAAACAAACAATTGTTTCTGGAATTTGTTAAAGACGACGTTAAACTTTAGTTCTTGCAAATAAACTTTCTGTACTTTTTGTTTTTATATTTGAACTGAGTCATACCATGAAATACCATTAATTCTGAATTCACTAAACTGTATGTGGTATCAGAATATTAAGATTGCAATATTTCATAATAGAAAATGAACTTAAAATTTATTGTACAGTTAAAATGTTAATATAAATTCAATGAATTGTTATATGAGATTGTTTTGTATCATGAATGATTAGATTTTGAATGTATTATAATTTTGATAATGGATTTGATGGTTATATATCCATAAAATAATCTAGGTAACATTCCTGTTTGAACATTGAGAATTATTATATAAGAGTTTATTAAAAATTCGTTTTAGGCAATATAAGAGTATATTTATACACAAAACTGAAATTTATTACTTTACCAGGCATTTTAATGTAAACAGAAATCTGAGTCAGCAGTCGAATTTTATTTTACTGTTTGAAATATGTTATAGATTTTTGGAGTACATCGAATATTTAAAAAGTGATATGTAATAAAAATACATGCTTCACAAATTTATCGTTTAAATTAATACATATTTGATCGAAAATCTTCTTTTGTTAATATCAATCTTTATTAAACGAGTAAATGTTGGTATTTATTAATACATTTTAGTATTTATCAGTGTCAGTACAGCATTTTTATTATTTATTTCCAATGGCAGGCTACAATAAGTAATAAAATAAAAAGAAAAAGAACACAAGGAACATAAAAACAACAACGAGAATCGAAGGAAATCACATAGTGACATGTTTAGCCCATAAGGGCCCTAGCCTCCCAGTAACGACCCTACACAGTAGAGGAAACAAGTGCAGAGCAGACAGGAAGGTGAGATGAATCCATGTCCTCTCCAAGACTGAACAGCATGCATTTTGGGCTTGCAAATATTTTCATTCGAAAAAGATGATGGCTCATACAATCATGGCCGTCAGGAGTCTGAAAAGGGCAACAGCTTTAAACCTGGGCTGATCAGGGATGTTTAGAATAAAGTTAAACCAGGTTTTAGATGAGTTGCCTTCAAGTAGATTATCAGATAGAGTGTTTCGAAGAAAGTCTCGGATCATCAATTTCATCGAGTGAAAAGAGATGTCTTTACAAAAGGTTTGGGGGATGGTTGTTCCTTTTTTGGCAAGAGCATCCCCCTTCTCATTACAAGATCCCACAATAAACTATTCGGTAGGAAATTATTTCATTGCCATTGCCAAAATTGTAGATCATTTAGCCGACAAGGCGTTGCCCGAAGTGCACCAACGAGGAGGTAGATCTACGTTGCACCCCCTTGCATTGTTATTTGTATTTCAGTTGGATAGAACTAAAATACAGATAAAAATACTATTAAACTCGAAATATTTTTTTAAAAAATCGCTATTCTTTACTGAAGTAATATCAACTGATGTTTTTAATGCTTTTCAAAACATGGGTACTTTAGGCGAAAACAAAAAAAAAAAAAAAGTATTGATCATAAACATGGATAAATATGTAAATGGTGCAACGCCTCGGCCTATATTTGACCTATAATGACTTCAAGAAGAGGCATGAGAACATTTTAATTTTATTTCCAAGCACTGCAGATATATACAATTTATATTTAAATTCTGGGTTATTATACAATGAAAGAAAAATTAAAATAAAATTTGATCACAAGTGCACGAATAAATCACAAAGTACGGTTCATTCCAAGATCGTTGATTTTCAGAGTTCTCGAGTCTACGTCAAATCTAATTGCCTGGAAGCCTTTAATTATCACATGGCATGATACACGAAATCACAAGGGGTTCAGTTTGGAAACAGGCGGAATCTCCGGCTTATTCAGTCACTTCAGAGGGGAAAAAAAGAATAACACTTCTGGTCGACTCGTCGTAGAACTCTCTCTCTTCTTCACCAAAAATCTCCTTTTAAGACAATCTGTCAAGAGGGAGGGTCAGCTTCCCTCACTTCTCATTGAAGTAGACATTTCTCAGCTCGTAGTCTATCATCAATCACGATGGAACAACTCATGGTATAGTCCATATTCAATCTGTAGTTTCGACCTCTCAAGGTCGCACAGACATTCGGTAATTTCCGTTTTGCTAATTTCGCTAATTATACGTGATACAGAATATCTACTATCAGATTTGAGTGACAGGCTGTTCTCATTAGTACAAAACACTAATTGCATATAATATAACTACCCACAGCACTGCTTGTCTACCGTTAAATTTGAGTAATGGGTTATATTATATGATTGTCAAATAACATATATTCCTCTCTTCTGGGTATGAAATGCCAAAACTCTTTCCGTGAGAAAATAAAATACTACAATAGTCAATTTAATTTTCAAAATTCATTAAAAAATTGTTAGTTAAGAAAAATCCTTTTTACAGTTTTTTTGTTCAAGAAAAACCTAATGTAGTCTGAATATACTTTGAAAGGTTTAGCTTGTTTCGAGACAATCATAAATTGAAATAATTTAGAAGCAGTTGGATAATATCGTTTCAATCCCTATTAATGAAGTGTGTATTAAGTGTTTAATCTGAAAATCAATTTCTAGCATCCAATTTCCATCTGTCTTATTATTTGCATAAGGAAAAGCGCAATCCACCAATGATTAATCAAATGGTGCATCTCATTGTATTCATTCAAATGCACAATCTAAATATTTAACATCCCTAGTGGTTGAATCTAATGATTTGCAATGAATGTTAATTCCATATTCCATATACATGTTTTGAGGAAGGGAGAAAACCGTTTTGCTTATTGAAATCTTTGCCGCTTTGAAATCTTACGCATCAGATTTGTTGATCGCTGTAATTTTGATAGTTATAATTTATTTACTATTGTCTTAATTTTATTTTGTTTATTTTTTTCTGTATCAGATTAAAGGGGTTTATTTATAATATTTATTTTATTTGATATTAAAATTTAAATATAATGAACTTTTTTTTTTTTCAATTTTCATTTATATTATTTAGTATATTGTGAAATTTTAAAAGATTATTAGACTGATTTTTTTGAAGGTATAATTTTGGAAGGTATAGGATATTTTTGATCGATTTCGGTTAGATATTATAATCTTTAAAATTTTTTTTTATGGATTTTGTTTTAAATTTGATTTGAAATATACGATAGTTTTCTTCCCCTTCCCAAAAAATCTGAATATAAAATATATTGTATTATTTATGTAAATCAAATAACGCCTGGCCTATATCTGCAGTAAATTAGAAAAAGATAATAAAATATAATTTTTTTTTTTATTAACTATATTAAAATTTTTTTAATTGTATATGGTTAGGGATATAGAACGCCAAGGAACGATTATTTTATTGGGGAATAAATAAAATGAAATTTCAGGAAAGAATGACTGTTTTTATTAAAATAAAATATGCGTTGCCCACAATGAAATGATTTAACATTCAAGGCTTAGATTCCAAAGTTAACTATTTATTTCCAATGAATTTTCAAATAAGCAATTGGTAAAATCTCCCCAGATGGCGATGCGTACTTCTATACGTTTATGTAAAGCCTAGCATCTTACTAATGTCAATGTCTAACCGTTTATGTCTCATCCTGAGATACATATAGACAGAAATTCTTTCATCGTTACTCCAAAACTGAGATATTTTGGGGTTCACAAGATGTCACTAACATATTGTAGGCCTGTAAAAGTTTTACACAGAATGACTATTCTCTCTGTCTATTTCATCATACCATTGGCAATTAGCTGTGTATCCCTGCAAAGCAAAGGCTGATTGGCATATTCATTCACAGATCGGATGGTTATCTGCTCCACGACTGAACCAGAATTTTCGCTGAACGCTAGCTGATGCCAATCTGTTTGCAATCACGATGATTGGCTATGACACTGCTTCAGACGATTTTATCGGCATTAGGGTGTTAAAGACAGACATCTTAAAAAAAACTGTGAGCACAACCATATTTCATTTATGTGACGTGAGATAGTAGGGAATTGTCACGCTTTGCAAGAAGAAGTTGTAAAACGTTAGAGGATAGATAATATTATCAGTTAGAACATGTCGCACAATCATCTATCTTTTTTTTTGCATTCACGCATGTCGGTGTTTCAGGACTTTAATTCTGTTCGATGAGTTCTTCACAACAGTTAAGATTCTTGCTCGATGTGATGAGGCATCTCATCGCATCCTGACTATGTGACGACTGGCTATAAAGTCCATGACAATGTCGTAACAGCATTATTGGCTGCGTCTTCAAGGAGCTATAAAGTGAAAAATCCGCGATTGTTACCTACTTTTATACGATGCAGCCGAAACACTCACTATCACAGAAGTTAAGACTCATTGAGGGTGGAAATTTAATCATTTGCATTCTTGCTATAAATAAATATACGTGAGATATTTCGATATAATCAACAGGATAGGACAGGAGATAATTTACAGGGCTTCACCATGTTTTTAACCACAAAATAAATGGGTATTGTTTTCGGCAGAGGGCTTTTCGTTTTCTTGGCCACTTTAAATTATTTTTATTGGCTAATTTTTTCAAATTTCTTTCACGAACTCTTTTGTACATAATATTTATTTTAATTTCTGTAACAAGCTAATAATTTTATAATAAAATAGTTAAATAATGCAAACTTATTCTGGTGACGCTAGATCGTCTAGTAGAAGCAAATACAGTTTTATTTCAAAGTGAAAATCAGATTTTTGAAGAAAAAAAATCATTTAGAATTGTATAGCTCTTTATTTTTAAGATTGTAAGATGCTGAAATAAACACATAAATTGATTTGCCTTAGAGTAAATATTTATTATGATTATAATGACTTCCTAAAACAAAATGTTTAATTAAGCAATTTTAATCTCACTTAAGTAAAAAAAGTATTAGAGACTTTAATAATTCGCAACTTACAAATCCTCTTTCAAAAGTATGTTGGATGTTCTTTTTTGAAAGATAATTGCGGATTTATCGAATTATTCAGATTATAATTCTTTAAAAGGGAATCTTGTAAAGCATACTGTAACTTTCCCTGACATCTGTCAACTAAAAATGGACAGAAGTCTTAATCGAATTTTCTATACTAGAAATGAATTGAAGAGAGAGAGGGTTGGTGGCGAGAAAATTTCTATTGATGCCCTTCTCATCTTACTTAAGCGAAAGTAATGCATCTTTAATGCCTCAGGTATTTCCGAATCCCTATCAGCTGTTCGATAATTTGTTCGAATTAGACTTCTGTGAACGGGTGAGCGGATTTGATTCGATAATCTATTTAACGGTTTATTGCATCCGTATTATATGAATATTTGACCTGTCCCGTCGGCATGGAATATGGGCGGTAAATAAATGCACTTCTATGTTAATTCCATACGGTTCTGAGGCGGTTCAAAGAAAGGTGAAAGAGCTCGGTCTTATCTGTCAAGAGAATAATAGCTTTGATGTCTAACTTAATAAAATATGATGATTGTTGAAATCTTATTCCTTAATGTTTAAAAGTAGAATTATTATGTTTGTAAAAATTATTATGTAATGTAAAAAGAAATTATTATTTCAATAAGAAATAATAATAATTTGCAGTAAAAATATTCTTCATTTATTTAATTTCATTTCTGTTAATCTTATAGAAATTAAAGTAATTCATTATTATTTAATATTTTGCTACACTAAGAAAGAACTTTCCCATAATGCAAAAATTTGAAAATCGTCCAAGTTGTTGACAATCTTTTAGTAATGTGAATCACTGTGTATAGAGGGTCCTGATGAACGAGTGAATAGCGCTCTGGTGCTCGGTACCACAGACTTAGGTTCGAATCCCAGCTGTGTCATGGATGTTTGTAGTGGTTCAGAATCCATTTTAAACGTAAGTCTCGGTCTAATAAGACTGTTCTCCTGTCTCGAAGTCGGCAGACGTCCTTGTTAAACCATGGGCTGTTGCACCATTGATGATGATGATGATGATGAATCACTATATTTGATGTATTTCAAAGGCCAAATTAAAGAAATTAGCCCACACTTTTAAGAAAATCAATAATTTGCATAAGATAGCAAATTGTACAGTTATTAATTTATCTTATTTAGTGACACTACGTAGTTAAAAGTGGCCTGACCGTCGAGTGACTAGCGCTTTGGTTTTGGTGCCATACATTTCGGGTTCGAATCCTAGCAGTGACATGGATGTTTGTTTACTCTCTAATTTACTTGCAGCACATTTTGGATAATATCCATATTTTTGATAAAAATTTTTGAATGAAATAACTATGAATTAGATAAAGTAGATGAAGCAGACAAAAATTGAGTTTAAAACTAATTGAATCCTGTTCTTTTAAGCATTCTGTTTCCTTAATTATAGAATTTCATACTGATTTTCTAGATTTCGAAATATTATAAAATATTCTACTATAAAACTACTATCCAATATGCCCAATAAATCTACAGAATTCTAAAATCCTAGACTTATTACGTTGTGAAAACTTAGACGGCATATTAACTGATCAAATTACATTACTGTAAACAAAAATTTTCAAAGAATCTCAGTTTTTCACTATGCTGTCACAATAAAATTTACAAAGTTTTATATCCTCCAATTATTAAATGTTTTAATAATATCGATGTTTATTAATCAATACATTTTCTTTGATCTTAAGCATATTTCTTGAATGTTATTAAGATATTATCACAATGTGTTCAAAGTAACGCTTAAATTACTTTAAAAATATCACTTTTTCATTTAATGCATTGAAAATGGATAAGTTGATGCAAAATAAAATATATTCACCAATACAACAAAGAATAATTTTTTTTATAGTTGAAATATTCATCTTTTTAAAAGGTAGTTATTCAACAGGACTAACAGAAAATAAAAATCAAATCAAAAACAGCTAAACAGAAAAAAATAGCTAACAGCTAAAAAACAGCTAACAGATTTTTTTTGCTAAACTGTGAAAAGAAATAATTTTTTATTATTTGATTTAATATTTTTTTATTTAGAAATTTATTTAGATGTTACATCCATCCGAAGAAATTCAATGCATAAATTTAAAAAAAAAAAAATTAAAAATGGAAAAGATAAATTTTAAAACTTATATAACAGGATAAATGAAACGAATAAAAGATTTAAAAGAAACTACAAACACTATGATCTTAACAAAGTAAATATTTTTACAAAGAAAACTTTCTTAAAATGAATAAAAATAATTTCTTAATGTTGTTCAGTCAAATATTTACATATTATTTAATAATAAAAATAAATAAAAGTAGATTTTTTTTTTTTTGTTTAATATTGCAAGTTATGCTTCAGAGCTTTGCACAGCTGCAAAGTCATTCCTTATTTTTTTTGTGCTTTATCAACTTTTGTATTTTTATCAAAGAGCAAAGTGCTTCTCCATCATTAAATTCAGGATATAATCGATCACAAGTAATATAAAAATTTTTTTAAAGTCAATTCCTACTTTTTTTTCACTATAATGCAGAAAATCCTTTATAAATATTTTTCATTCATTTTTTTAAGTTTATCTGGGGCCATCTATTAGATATATGCAAACTGAAATCTAAAAAAATTTTTTTTAATTAATTAAATTTAATTAATGGATTAATATTTGAAAAAAAACTGTATCAACATCAAGTGTCATCCACTACAAGTTCAAAAAAATGTATTGAGAAATGTGGAGTGGTGGATGAATAAAAAAGTATTTTATAAACGATTGAAAATTTGAACAAGATATATATAGGGAGAGTGTGAGCTAATAGAAGGAATTGAAAGAAAGGAAAAATCTCTTAATTTGAACCGTAGTGTAATTTAAAAAAATAATAATTAAAATTACACTAATTATTAAAATTTACAATAATAATTAAAATTACACTAATTATTAAAATTTACAATAATAATTAAAATTACACTAATTATTAATATTTACAATAATTAAAATTACACTAATTATTAATATTTACAATAATTAAAATTACACTAATTATTAAAATGTGACAATAATAATTAAAATTACAATAATTATTAAAATTTACAATAATAATTAAAATTACACTAATTATTAAAAATTACAATAATAATTAAAATAACAATAGTTATTAAAAATTACAATAATAATTAAAATTACAATAATTATTAAAAATGACAATAATAATTAAAATTACAATAATTATTAAAAAGTACAATAATTTTTTCTCTTAATTCGAACACTAGTGTAACTTAAAAATATATTATAAGACCTCTTGGTTTTTATAAGAGATATTAGATAGTTAGAATTTTTATTTATTGCTACTGATGTTTTTGAAATGTGGTATCAATATGTTATAATGAATAGCAATTTTAAATACATACATAATGCATCGTATACTATTTAATTTAATTTTAAAATATAATTTATTTTAAATATAATCTTCAATGACAGTTGTTTGTAATAATTTTTTAAAAATTCAAATGGAGACATGTATATTCAATTCATAAATAATACTTTACGAATATGTATTATTTATGGTCAGGGTATTTTATCTCGTGTTTAGAATACAAATTAAGGCAACGATATTTATTTTGCATTTTTTAAAATATACGAAGAATTTTTCATAAATTAAATAATATAACTTTTACCTATAGGAGGATAGACATAATTTAATAAAATTTTTATTTTAAAAATAATGAATATCGAAATACGTCTTCCAATATTAAAATCTTTATTAATAGGTAATTATTTTAGAATTTTTTATAAATTACTAAATTCTGAATGAGAAAATTAAAAAGGAATCAATTAGAAATCCCCTCCCCCCACAATATTTATTCATTTATTTTTTGTGGAGAAATGTATTTATGTTAAAAAATACGTCTTTGTAAAGGATTAGGATTTTTTTTTTTCATAAAAGAAAGATTTTTTAAAAATTTTAAAGATGCTTATTGTTGTAGTATTAATTATAAATATTTAAGTGGTAGTACGGCTTTATTTTTGTTATAGATAAAAGTAGAACAAGTACGTTTATATCTATTTTATTTTCTTTTTACTAGAAAATAATATTTTCTTGACAATTTTTATTGCAAACTTTTGCACTATCACTTTTTTCACTAAACTTTTGTGAAATTATTTAAACAGATTTGAATTAATTACCGAAGAAAAAAAGTGACAACTATCTTTTTTAAATTTTTTTTTTTTTCATCAAAATTTTTTTAAGTATTGCTCATAAAGACTTGGAAGAAAAGTTTATGATATGTAAATAATTATAGATTAAAATAATCTACATTAAAAGAATGTTTCTGTAACAAAATGAATCTGTTTTGATAGTACATGATCTTTAATTTTCATATTTTTAGACTGTAACACCTGATATACGGAATAAATTATAAATTCGATAAAAATAAATTATTACAATTTATTTTGAATTATATATCAAAACAGTGATAAATATATACTGATTGATAAATATATTGTTTTGCAAGCTATACAACAGAAACATTTAATTTTTAATTAAATAAACAAAATAAAAAATAATTTACTAACATAAAATTAAAATTTCTTCATATAGAAATTTGTCCAAAGTTTTATAATATACTATTTTATGGGAGAGAAAAAATTATCAACTTAATTAAAAAATAATTAACTAATTTTTCCCCTCCTCCTATAAAAAACTCTAAAAAAATTGGATGTATTATTTACTTATTGTATCAATTGTTATAAATAACGATTTATAATATGATTACATATTACGTAATTTGCAATAAATAAAATAAAATCACATAATTTAAGTCTAATAACATTTAATATTAGACTTATATATTGTATTATTATATATATTATGTCATTTTGTTAGTGTCATATCATTTAATCATAAGTCTTAGTTAACTAGTTTTTTAAACTTAAATTGAAATCAAAAGACATCCATAAAATAAATGAATCAATTTAGAAATTTGGTCAGATTGAAAACTAATTTCAATTACTCAAAAGGGTTTACTGTAAAGTGACTTTAAATAAAGTTACTGTCATCATTGTGCAAATAAATATTATTCTGCAACTTGTTTATTTAATAAATATCACTAAGCAAGTTTGCTTTAAATAAACAGGCTTCAAGCCGAGGGTAAAATTTTGCGAATTGATTAAATTGTATTGGGGAATTGAATGAAATTAAATCATTTAATTACATTTGAATTCTGCCACATATCAATGGGAAATTATTAATTAATAATGAAATAATATTGTATTTTCATAGAATTTGAAATATGTATTGAGAGATCTTATTTATTTATAATATTTTGTTATAATTTCTAACAATAATTTGTTAAAATCAAATTTTATTATTAGGAAGTTAATTTAAAATCTTTTATTTCCTTTCTACAATATGCAATTTAATTTGAGTTTCTTGTTTGGAAATAATTATATAAACAAATCAATTACAGTGTATATTTAAATGATTAAAATAATTATTCATAATTGTATACTTTAAATATAAATTATTCGAAAATTAATTTAAAACCATCTATCTCAACAAATATTTTGAATTTTAACCTTAATATTTGCAAGCATTCAATTATTTTTACACCCCAGGTGGTTTATAAATAACACTTAATTTCATTATTTAAAAATGTCCATTGTTGCTTGTATTAGCGTATTAGTGTTTATTGAAAAACAATTTTTACTAATTAGGTAGACATATTAGCTTTTAAGAATTCAAATATTTTCCAAAGGCCCTTTTTAATAATATTAAAAAAACCTTTACTTACAAATTATTAAATTCGATTTATAAATGTGTTTTCAGAAATTTCACGTTTAAGTAGACTTTATGTGCTTCTCGCAATATGAATTTTAATGTAAGACTTTATTTTCTTGGTGATTATGGAATCTAATTAGTTTAGTATTGCAGGGTTAAATTTGAATAGTGCAAGATAAATATTGCGAATGAATGCATACTATAATCTGTGAATTTAATTGCATTGTTTTGGTGTACTGAATGCAAAATAAATCAAATAATTACATTAGAATTCGACCACATATCAATAGAAATTAACAATAGCTAATAATAAAATAACAATGAATAATTTTTTCAAAGTACTCTATGAAATGTAAAGTAAAAATTGTAAGGTTCTTATGCATTCCTAATATTGTAGTGTGCAGGTTGGACGACTGCATTGTAACTGGGTATGGTTGGTTGAGATACTTGAGGCACAGGTTGGTGAACACACAGTTTTATTGACACATGCATAAACAAAACACGCATTCAATTAGACACAAGCAATATGCAATACATTTAATGACATATAATTATAGATTCAGGGAAGAATTCCACTTCTAAGCTGAAAACTCGATACTCAAGTATGTGCAGGGTGCGCGAAAGATACTTCCTCTCCGGGTGAAAGTCTGTATGCCAACTACTACGCAGGGTTGCGTTAAAATCTTTTCGGATGAGAGATTGTAAACTAAACGTTTCTCAATAAAAGCGCGTGATTGAGTTATACTTTTGGGTAAGAGTCTCGAGGCCTACTGACCATTCCTCCTGAACACCACAGGGGTCGCTGTTCCCAGTGGATAGGAAGAAGAATCTTTACAATATGTGGTTATGATTCATAATAAAATCGTCCTAATGACATAGTGTAGTAGTGCAAGTTAGATGGTATGCATAAAAGAAAGTGGGATGGACACGCGAAAAAATGCATTTATTGTTGTACTGAAATTAGCAATCGAATAAGTTCGATAATATGTGCTTCATGGATTGGTTGTTTGTTATTGAACGTTGGTATATTCCAGTGGCCATATAACATGGCAGATGTTCTTGTAATAGAGTTTGGTTTGGTTTGTCGCTCTACGGTCATTTTGTGCACATTTAGGGCTAATTAGACCGAGACTTTACAGTTTAATGTGGATTCCGAACCACTAATAAACATCCATGCCACTGCCAGGATTCGTACCTTGAAGCATCAAAAGCGAAAGCACTAGCTAGTTGGCCATCAGGTCCCTTTGTAATAGAGTGACTAACATTTGTTTCATGGTTTAAGAAATAATGTAGACTATTACATAATACTTTTAATAGTTTGTTGTATTATGAAAATAAAAATAACCATGATCCTTCATTATTCCTGAGTGAAAAGAGCACGTTGACATGTTATTTTTTTGTTTAATAGTGATTTATTTGCTAATAACTGTTTTAATTGTCATTTCAATAAAATGGGAAATTTTGTTTTATTGGAAAATAGTAGGCTGATAATAATCTAAGGCAAATAAAAATCTTAAATCATAAACCTATTAATAACTACGTTGCAAAAAAAACCTTACATAAAACATTTTTGTTTTCCTTTTTTTTTTACAGTTTCTCAAATATTTTTTTACTGCTGATATAGAGGAAACTTCCCTGATTACGAAGAAATAATACATTTGGTCTCCAAGGATAAACGTTTTTAACAATTAAACAGTTTTGCAGATATTTTTCTTTTGCTTTTGGTTATCTTTGTAAATGCTGTACTAGTAAAAAAGTTATGCTATTATGCTTTTATTCTACCAAACTATTACTACATGTAGAAAATGTAATGAGCATTTACATTACAAAAACTTTAAAAACAAAATTCACGCATCTGAAAAGTAATAGTTTTGAATGATCGTGAGTTTTGGTAACATTTTATATTTCGTCTAAAAATAAATATAGTTTTACCATTTTGACTTTTATTCCCTGATATAAGATCATAATAAGTGTGAAAATTAAATTTTATTCAATTTTGAATGGAAAAGAAGCTTGGTCCTAAGCACGCTTAAAAAAACTCCTTATTTTGTTTATATCATGGCCTAATTTCGTTTAAGTTATTGCTGAAACCGAAAGTAATTATGTGACTTTAAATCCCCGAATTTAATCAAATACGAGATTCTTAATCCATGGAGCAAGAAAGCCACACGCCAACATCTGGTTTCGGAAACGTTTCTCTGTGTATCGCGCGCCCGGTTGTTAGATGAATGTCCTGGCCTCAGGCAGAACTCCAATTTAGTGCAGAGAATCCTTTTGTATCCCTCGGAAACTAATTTCATCATTGTTAAATTTAGGAAGCTGGTGTTTCAGGCATTCAGCGCGCCTCAGTGCGTGTTTAAAAGGAAATCTTGAAGTGGTATTCTTAAACAAGGAAATGCATGCACGAACTGATATAACTGCGCTTCTATTTCGCGAATTTACCTCCGTTTGTGGTTATGTGATAAAAGTTTTGAAATTATAAAAGTTTAATTTCAATGTTAAGTATGAAAATATTTTCAGGTGAACTTTCTTGTTTTTGCACGTTTTTTGAGAAATGAATTTACAACAGAAAACTACGACGGGATAAATTTAAGACACTATTGTTATCATTTGTTTGTAATTTAAATTTAAATACTTTGAATATATAACTTTACAATGTTTAATTAAAACTATTCAGAAAAGAGCTGATTAAGTAATTCTATTGTATTTTGAAGCCCAATAATTGAATGCATTTAATAAATGTAACTGCATACATGTTTAAAAACTACTTTTTTGAAAAAAAGTAAAAAGTAAAAGTTACATTCATTTTTAACTGAAAGAAATTTTTTTGATACGTAATATATTTTTTTATAATGCAGCTGGCAATACAGATAGTTATCTTTTGTGCCATAAATAAGGATTGCACCGCTGTTATTCATTTTTCCAGCACTACCTAGGGGGCACGTGAGCTTTTAAGATATGCTAGGGACGCGAGGGACGAATCACATAAAAATTCTCAAACAAATATTTTTGAAAACGTTTTAAAAAATGTATTCAAATAGTGATTTATGTATTCTAAAGTAAAAATACATCTCGTTTTATAAAGACGTAATCCTGTTTCCAAAATCTAATGGTAAAATAAGTACGCCCTTGAATTGCCTTTCGGATACCAGTAACAAAAGAATATTTTTCCTTTTTTTTTTAAATATTTGAAAACTTGAAATAAAGAAAATGAGTTTGATAGTTCTAATATTAGATTTCTTTGGAAATCTGATACTCATTTTGGAGCATAAATTTTCATTCATTTTAGAAGGAATATTAAACACAAATTCCATTATAAAAACTGAAAGGAAAGTTATTTCAAAAAGCTTTCGGGAGCGAAAAGAGTTGAATGCCTGCGGTCCGAAGTCAAATGATTTTAAAAGAATGAATAAACAATTCCTCAAAGTTACTAGAAATCAAAAGACAATTCTTCTTCTATACAGTAAGCTAAATAGTTTTTGAAATCTTCTCAGATACGCAAAATAATCAAAAATAAAGACTTAATGTTGTCAAGAATTTTGTAATTAGATTTATTTATTCTTTTCAGAACTTTTTAAAATAACTCATTTCAAAAAATGAAACGATATTTTAAAAATTGAAATGTGCCGAAAAATGCATATTCGTGCATTAAAAGTACGACTTCTTTAAAACTTTGAAAAATTTGCTGTAATTTTATTTTTTTGCATAAAGAACAACATTAAAAAGAAGATTGTTTAAAAAAGGAGCTAACTTTTTTAAATATACTACAGTGCAACAGTTTATTTCCCTCACGGTGCTTACGTCTAAACCAAAAGTTTTTGTGTTTTAATAATCGAATTTAATTTGTAATAGTGAAAATTTATACATTTTCAGTAAAATTGTGTAAAGGGATTTCTACCCAAATATAAAAATATTTTGAAGTAATAATCATTTTCACTTCATACTAGTAGTTAGAGAAAATATATATTTTATTTCATGATATTTAGGCTTAATATATGATAAAGTAGAAGCTAACGACTAATTCAAAAGCATTTTCAGAAGCATATTTTTATAAAATGTTTAAAATAAAATATTGTAGCCAATTGTTATATCGCACGTACCTGAAACAACAGAAACGCTCTATATAATCGATGATATTATTTAGATTGTGTGAGTTTTATTCTAAATAATATGAAAACATCTTTTCTTAAATGAAATATCTGATTGTGGGTTATAGTAATATGGAATTGTGATTTTCTTTTCCCTTCACTGTTTTTTTGTTGCTTTTAATAATAAACTTCTACCTTCTTTTACCTAACTTCTGCCTACGAGTGCTCCATCACAACAGAAGCTGCCCTTTCTCTCCATCCATGAGTAGATTACTCATAGGATGACCATCTCGCACTGAAGGACATTGAGGATTAGACCCACAAACCCACAAATAAATAAAAGAATAAAATATTAAAAAAATTGATAAAATATGTATGCTCAGTAAATTTAACGATAAGTTAATAATAACTATGAATAAATTGCTTTTTACTATTCTTTTTTTTTATCATATATATAATTTTTCAATTCCTTCTATTAGCTCACACTCTCCCTATATATATCTTGTTCAAATTTTCAATCGTTAATAAAATACCTTTTTATTCATCCACTCAAGTTGAAATACATTTTTTTAACTTGTAGTGGATGACACTTGATGTTGATACAGTTTTTCAAATATTAATCAATTAATTAAATTTAATTAATTAAAAAAATTTTTTTTTAGATTTAAGTTTCATGTATCTACGAATAGATGGCCCCAGATAAACTTAAAAAAATAAATGAAGATTATTTATAAAGGACTCTGAAATAAAGTGAAAAAAAAAGTAGGAATTGAATTAAATTTTTTTATATTATTTGTTTTTACTGAAACTCAGTAGGCCTCATATTGAACTTATGACATGACCAAAGAACATGCTACATGTCCATATTCTTTTTTATATTTTAATTATATTTCTATGCTAAAATTTCACTTATTTTTCACTAAACTTATGTTCAGTTTATCACTCTATCATCTTTTTGTGCACACTTTAGGGTAATTAGACAGAGACGTACAGTTTAATGTGGATTCCAGTACCACAAACAAACATCCATGCCACTCACCAGGATTCAAACCTGAAAGCCTGGTGGTACCAAGAACACTAGAAATTGTGTTCGTATTGTAAAAATTGTATTAAGCTTTCTAATCTTCACGGGGGTCTGATGGCCGAAAGGCTAGCACTCTGGCGCTTGGTGTCACAGGGTTTGGGTTCGAGTCTCGGTGGTGTCATGGATGTTTGTAGTAGCTCGGAATAAACTTCAAATAGTAGGACATGGTCTAATATGATTGTAGAGCGTTGGACTGACAATCCTACCCGTAAAGAAAACATCACCACTCTCGAAATCTCCCAGTAGCAGACGACTTTGACTCAGTATGGGGCTTTTTTTCTCCAATGATGATGAATGCTGAAAGTTGAAGTTTAATGCTGTTATATGTGCGTATTTTCCTGAAAACAATTCTTTTTTGCGCTTTTCGTTAATATTTAAAAAAAAATTGATAAAAGCGAAAAACTGTACCACTTCCTTGAAACTGGGGCAAATCGTAGTTATTTTATAAAGAAATTGCTGTAATGTTGAATAAAAAAGGAACATTTCTTCTAAAAGCAAGGTTTTTCCTGATTTACTTGGAAGTCTTTTACGATTTGCAGCCAACGAATATAGCCAATTTCAACAGAAAACTCATAAGTACTGAAATAGTTTTGTAAGTTAGCATATATTCTTTGGTTCGCCATGAAGACTCGTTTCTTCAGTCTGCTCGGGGAAATATATCCGCACAGATCGTGAGCAGTAATCAAGATAACAAATCTTTCCAGTCGCCATTCGCTAGTCACAGTTCTCAGAGCCTTTCAGTGGCAGAAGAATTTCGGAATTGGAAATCACCATGGGAAAAGTAGTGCATCCGTTTTCAAAATTATATGTCCTCTTTTAGCTTTGTTGAAAAAGAAAGAGGGCAAGATTCTATACAGCAGTAAGCTTTAAAACGAAGAAATGATTGCGGAAACATGGATAAAGAGTCTGAATAGAATGAAGTTTATATTTTTTTTCAACGCTATTCATGGGGTTCTGGTATAATCTTTTGTCAAAAACAATTTAGAAGGAGGTGTTATGACAGATTTATCTCTGTCAATTAAAATCAATTCTTAAATTCTGCTAAAATCGAAAATATCATTTTAATAATAATAATAATTTTTTTAAACAGATTCAAAATATTCTGTACTGTATTTATAGCCTTATTTTGGGTTCTGTGGTAATGAGTGTGGGGTGTGATGGTCGAATGACTAACGCTCTGGCTCTTGGTGCCACAGGTTTCGGGTTCCAGTTCCGGCGGATGCGAGTGGCATGAAAATTTGTAGTAGTTCGGAATTACCTTTAAATCGTAGGTTTAGTTTGTTGGTCGCTCTACGGTCATATTATGCACTTTGGGGCTAAACAGACCAGGACCTACAGTTTAAAGTGGATTCCGAACCACTCACAAACAGCCATGCCACCGCCAGGTTAAATCGTAGGTCTCGGTCTAATATGACAGTAGAGAATTGGACGTTGGGTAGGGCGACTAACCTACCGCTTAAAAAGAAAACATTCGTTTCTAAATCTGCCTGTAGGCAAACAGCCTTGCCCACTATGGGGCTGTTGCGCTAATGTAGAAGGAGAAGGTAATAAGTTTAGACTGTCGTGCAAAAGAGAGAAGTTTATAAGGGAAACGCGGTCACTATTTACTTAACTTAAACAAGATATTCGATGAAAGCTTCTCACATGGACAATCGGACTACAGGGTGGGAGTTCTCCATGTTTTCACTAGCATGACACGCGAATATAGAGCTACTGAAATTGAAGAACAACAAATTCCCCAAGCCGGCAATCACTGGAGTTTAACTTAAAAGTGTACAAAATAAACCCAACTGTGCCTCAGTGTCAAAGTGCGTCCAAGATAGATTATTTTTGAATCGGCTGGTGGGAATCCTTTAAATTTATTTCTTTTGAAACGAAGAGACTTGATGCGACTGCGTAAACGTCTGGCATTGACACTCAGGTAGGTTGGTGGAAAATTTTCCGGTCCATCATTACGACATATAAATGCAAGTTAGTTAGCTATAAAAGTCCTGCCATCATTTCTCATGAATGGGCTGTTAGTAGTATACATAAGAGAAAAAAATAGTAGAAAAGTAAAATGCTGGGAAAAAGACAATATGAAAAAGTGATATTTATAAGAGATTGAAGGTGCAGAAAAAAGAACGAGATAGAAAGAGGAAATTAACATTTTGTTCGCACTTATATTTTGCATTGAGGAGCCTGAATGGCCGAGTGGCTAGCGCTCTGGTAATTTCGAAGTGGTTCGAATTACTGTTGTGTTAATTTTCAGTAATTTAAATTCATAATTTTGCAGTACTAGGATCATAAAAACTCTATTTACACTTTTAAGGATGTAATTTTTGTAGTTCTGGAAACAAAAATTCAAAACTATACAGACTGGATAATTGATTAAAAACCTCAGCACTTTAACTAGTATATGTAACAATGTGAAATTGAAAAAAAAATCAATTTAAAGTTTTTGTATTAGTTAAAAAAGAGTCATAAAATGTTTTTTTTTATCTCTTACGTTAATTTTAGTTTTCAATTTGTTTTATCTTTTATTTTAATTTTAATTTTCAATCTTTTTACCTTTAACCTTAATTTTCCTTTATCTAAACCTTGATAGCCTTTATGTTAATATTTTAATTAATTTTCTTAATTTTTATCTTCTGATTTTTTTCTTTTGACTACTATTAAAAAGATAAGTTTTTATAAAGTTTTTAACAACCTATTTAGAAACTTTTAAGTAAAAATATTTTTGGTTTAGTGTGATCAAAATTAAAAGATTTAGAATTAACAAAGGAAAAATCATTCTTTATGAAACATAATATGATATTTACTTAAATATTTTTTTTATTGACACTTATGAAATTCATTTTTTTAAAAATGAAAATTTCTAATTCATTAATGAAATGAATGAAAACAATTCTAATTTCAATAAATAATTGTTTCTAAGAAAAAGCAATTTGTGACATAAATTGATTTTAAATTACGACAGGGAAAATGCGAAAGAATGCTTCTATGTTTTTTAAACGGTTTTGTTTGAAAATATATTTTTTTGACAGGCAATCATAATAATTTCTTCGTCATGCAGATATTTGAAGAAAAACTCTTTTTCTATTATTTCCAAATCTCAGTCAAAAGTTACTGTATTGCTTTTCAATAATTTTTTGAACACCAAATTAATTTCGTATAAACACAATATGGTAATCTTTAATGCAAAATTTGTTCTGCATAATTTAAAAATAAATAGAATAAATCATTACTTTATTGTGTTAAATAAAATAACAAAAAATCTGAATCTTAGTGTTCTATAAGCCTAACAATTTTGTGAAACATGACAAAATAAAAACAAAAAGTTCAAAATTGGAAGCATGCATCATTTTTTCTACTCGAAATCTAATTTCGTACTATTCACACAAAAACAATTTGCATAGAATTACGAAACAGCTTGATTAATTATATTATATAATTTAGTAAAATAAATCAACCATATAAAAATATTATTATAATTGTTCTGGATATTCTTTTATTTCTGATGTAATACAGCAAAATACTTCGCAGAAATATTTTTAGTTTTGATAATATAATTTGAAATAAAATTTTTACCGTGCTTGAGTGTCAAGCACTCTTAAAATAAAGACTTTGTTCCAACTTAAGTTTTAATGTTAATGAAATGATTTGATTTATATAATGAGAAAAGTTAAAATGTTGTATTTTGTAAACTATAGTTTTCCTGTCATTGCATATTGAAGCAACTCAGGTGTACAGATTTAAAGAAAATATGACAATTGTTTGGTCAATGTCAAAGTTTTCATCAAAAACAAAATATTTTTCGAACTCAATTATAGTTGATTCTGTGCAAGAACTTCGTTCGTTAAAATATTGTTTACTTTCAAAAATTTTTTTATATTACAAACTCTAAATAGAAAACGACAAATGCAAATGCAAAAAACATAACTAAAGTAGTGAATTGCTGAATACTTTCAAGTATTGAATATTTGCATTCACAAAGATAAAAATACCATGCTCACTTTACGAAAACAGAAACTTAGTGAAATGAGATACAGCTGCTGAAAGTTTTTAATATGGTGAAGTGGGTTTTCTAGAAAATATTTTTGAATGTTCGATAGCATTCTTGCTTTCAAATTCTCACTGATTATAACAATTACCAAGGGTTAAATTTCTAGTCTTTTCTAAAACTCCTCGATATCTGGGTCCTGAATGGTCGAGTGGCTAGCGCACTGGCGCTCGGTACCACAGGTTTCGGGTTCGAGTCCCGGCGGTGCCATGGTTGTTTGTAGTGGTTCGGAATCACTTTAAACCTTAGGTCCCGGTCTGTTTAGCCTAACGTGTGCACAAGATGACCGTAGAGCGACAAACCAAACCAAACCTCGATATCTGACCAATTGGCTACAGCTCTGGCCTTTGGTGCCACAGGTTTCAAGTTTATATCCCAGCAGTGGCATGGATGCTTGTTAGTGATTCAGAATCCACGTGTAAGTCCTGGTCTTATTAATCTAAAGTATGCACAAAATGGTCGTAGAGACAAACCAAACTTCGATATCGATACGAAACTCACTAATTTCTTATTCAAGCTTATGCTGCTTGATGGCCAATTGGCTAGCGCTCTGCCCTTTAGTATCACAGGCTTCAGGTTCGAATCCTGGCGTTGGCATGGATATTATTTGGAATACACCTTAAGCTGTAGTTCCCGGTCTAATTAACCTAAAGTATGCATAAAATGACCGTAGAGCGACAAACCAAACTAATCTCCAAGTTTATTTGTCATTAAAATTGCAAAATTGGTGATATTTTTATAGTCTAGCGATTTGTAGTTGGAAATTAATCTTATAAATAAATTTGATGTATTTCGGCATAATGAAAGCAATTTTCCTACAAATAAAATAAATTAATATATTTAAGTAATAAATAAATATAAACAATAATAATGAACTACAATTTCAAGTAAAAATTCGAGAAAAGCTTATAAACATCAATGTTTATTTATAGTTTATCTGAATACATTAAGGAGAATTAATTTTACATTGAGTTTATTCTCGTCAATATTTAAACTTGAAAGAAATCCCTTAGTCATCGTTATGGTCGTAAAGTAAATTATGCATATTTTCATCTGATGATTATATTTAAATACTTTAATGCGATTGCGATCAAAGACATTATTTTATTAATCTTCACATTAAATTTACATTAAATAATTTAATATTTTAAAAGCTAATTGAAGGTATTTTCAGTGTTTATCGGCTTATATATATATCATATTTATTGTCTATGAGAGAATTTTTAATTGCAGTTACAAACAAGAAATGAAATGAGTTTATGCATCATTTATATCCTCTTTATCATAAAAGCAATTAAAAAATCAAATCACAAGCAGTGAATTAAAAATGACCTGAAAGATGCTCAGATTTCTTTCTATTCATATAAAAATAATTTGCATAAAATCGTGAAATACCTCAATTAATTTTGTGCAAAGAAATTATTATTTTTTCTATCTAACGTGTTGAAATTTGTTCTTTCTTAAAAATAAAATTTTTTTCAATAGCCTTAATTTGATGAAATCCTTTTTTTTCTAACACAATTGAAATAAATAATGATTTTTTTTTTTCAAATTAGGGAATAATGATAATTTTTATTTACGAGTTAAGTGAAGCCTTTTTGCAGCATTGTGAAAATTTCATTTTTAAAAACTGTAATCTCTTGTGCCTAATTGAGGCACTATTCACAGCTTTGTAGTTTTTATTTCATATCCCACTTAGTAAATAGATAGACTTGGCCTAGACAGAACGTCTAGACCAGTCCAAGAATCCTATGGTCTCATGGAAGAAAGGAGAATTGGCAAGGGGGGGGAGGGGCAGCTTCTGTTGTGATGGAGCACACTGTCGGTAGAAGTCTAACTTGGCTCCGTTACGTTGAAGAAAAACTAGGGCAGTGCCTTTCGGAGGAGATTTAGGGGGAATTACCCCCCCCATTTACGTATCATATAGCAGAAAAAACCCGGAAAACTCCCACCAGGTAGTTCGAATAACAAGGCAAGATGCTGAACATCCCAAACCCCATCGAGTCTCCTATGCTTTGAGCCACAAGTAGGGCATTTACAGCTTTCTTTCAATAACGTGAGTTAAAAGTTGACATCCATATTTACTTTTGTCGATCGAACTTGTAAAGTAACTATTTTTATCATAATACACTTTGTCATCGAACTTGTAAATAATTTTTTTAAATCACACAGAAATTGAACTCTAAAATAAAATTTCACCTGTAGAATTATCACACACATCTTGAAGAAGAATATGCAAATTACAGGAAACCATCAGATGGCGCGGATAGTACGTCACAATGACGAGAGTGTAAGAGAGGGGTATATAAGGAATGGTGGCAAAGAAGTAAAATTGTTCACAGGCGCTTTAAAAGCCTTTCAGTGCAATAACCGCATAGTTATGGCACAAAGGAAGCATTTGAATGATTTTTAACGTGGTAGAATTAACGGACGACTGGAATGTGGACATACCCAGCTGGAAGTATCCGAGGAACTTGGAATCGCCCAGAATGTCATCTCCAGGCTTTGACAACGATTCCAAGATGATGGTAATGTGAGTAGATGTTACAGCACAGGTCACCACCGAGTTACAACGCCGAATGAGGACCGGTATTTAGCAGTTACTGCCAAAAGAAACAGACGGAGCACAGCATCAGACCTGTCTCGTCAGCTCTCTTCAGCTACCGGTACGACAGTTTCAAGGCAGACCGTACAGACGCTTAGGCACATTGGTCTATATGCTCGTAGGCCTGTCAGATGTGTTCCACTTACCGCAACTCACTGTCGCCTGCTATTAACCTGGAGTAGAGCATGCATTGTGGACACCGCAACAGTGGTCGTGTGATGTTTTCCGACGAGTCCAGGTTTAGTTTGCAGTCTGATTCTCGCCGGACTTTCATATGGAGAGCGCCAGGTATCCGTTACCACTAAGAGAACACCATTGAACGACACCGTTACGGTGGTGCAGGATGGCTCGTTTGGGGAATTATCTTGGTTCCAGAACTGACCTGCATGTTCAGAGTGTAACAATGACAGGCCAGATCTATCGGGATGTCATTCTGGGACAACATGTACGTTTGTTTCGGGGCGCCATGGGGGCTAAATTTCTGTTTATGGATGACAACGCCCGTCCTCACCGTGCAAACATTGTAGACGAATGCCTTCAATTGGAGGATATCACCCGTATGGATTGGCCAGCATACTCACCGGACTTGAATCCAATAGAGCATGTGTGGGATATGCTTGGCCGACGAATTGCAGCCCGTCAACCCCCTCCCACCTGTCAACCGGAACTTCGGAGAGCATTGCTTGATGAGTGTTGTAATATTCCCAAGATCAGATTGATAATTTGATACTCAGCATGCCTAGGCGTTGTAAGGCCTGTATTGCATCGTCCGGGAGACATACTCCATATTAATCATCATACTAACCATGTTATACTGTTTTTTGTAAATAGGTTCTTTTTGAAATTTGCTCCAGGAAGTAAAAATCGCAATTTTTATTAATTATGCCAAACATATAGCATCTTTTTGCTCTTTACCTTTTGTTTAATAGATAGACTTTACAAATAAGTCAAATTTGTTTTGCTTCTGTCTCTTTCTTTGCCTGAACTTCATTATCCTTAATTTATGTACATGAGTGTATATAGCTTATCGAAATTATTATAGAACTTTCAAATATATAGTTAAAAATTTTGCTGTAGAGAAATATTTTTATAAGTGTTTTGGGGTTCAAGTTTAATGAAATATTTTAAAATAATTTACAAAATAAATTATATTACGAAGTTGTTTAATCATATTAAAAATAAATTCATAATTATCCAACATAGGTAATATTTTTGAAATAAATTATTTGAAAAGTTGTCAAATTGTAATTGTGCATCTCCGTATTAGAAACTGATACAACTTAATTCATTCATGGAGAGATAATTCACAGCAAAAAGGATCAACATTTCTAATACTCAACTTCTTGATATACTTAAAGTAGAACAACAACCTATAGGGTAAACCGGGAAAAAGTTTACGAAATTTCTCACTATACTATCAGAGGCAATCTTACTACTACTAGACTTTATATATGTAACAAAAAACTTGTAACTGCAATTTTCTCGAAAACATGTAACTGCAATTTTCCATGACAGTTGAAGAAAACAAAATTTTGAATCTCTTCAATTTAGCCTCGTCTGCAGCAGTGTTGCTTAAAAAATAAATCCAATCAGAAAATCTGCTGCAAAATAATACAGTAGCTTATATGGTCCCAGTACTGTTCAGTTAAGGCAAATGTAATATTTTTAGTTTTAGTTAATTTTATTAATAAAAAATTATCTGTACAGAATTAAAGATTTGAGATTTTAAATAATTCAATTTAAATAATATAAATTTACTAAATAAAAAAACATTTTTATTCAAGAATACTTTCCTTTTAAACTTTTAGAATTTATATTCTAACAGATTAAAAGGAAGTTCTAATTTATTTTTTTATTATTTATTCACATTTAATCTGTTAGAATTTATATTTGAGAATATAATAGTATTAGTTTGTGTTGTGTTGTCGGTTCGAACTAACCCTACGTTGGGCGCCAGATTGTAGTGTGCAGGTTGGGCACTGTGATCGTAACTGCGTGTGGTTGAGTTGAAATCTTTGAGGAACAGATTAGAGAACTCACAGCTTTATTTACACACGCACAAACACCGCACACATACTATTTTAACATATCTAAAGAAATATAATTATAGATTCATGGAAGGATTCCACTTTTAAGCTGAAAACCCGATTCTCAACTACGCGCGGGAGGCGCGATCTCTGGGTGAAAGTCTGTGGCCAAGTAATACGCAGGAGTGCGTTAAATATATTTCCTCTCGGAAGCAGAGAATGTAAACTAAACGTTTTTTCAGCAGAAGCGCAGATTGCTCTGTACTTTCTCTCGGGTGAGAGTCTCGAAGCTAATAACCCTTTTTCCTGAATGCTACAGGGGTCGCTCTTGCAGTACGTAGGATGAATCATAGTCACATTTGGAAAATAAATTGAAAACTGATTTCAGCAATCATTTACCTTATTATTTTTACAATTTCTTCACTAATGACATCAATCAGTTTTTAATGCGGCCATCTGGTGGCGGAAAAAATATGACGCCGATAAAAAAAAAAATATAGTTTTTATTTAAATAAAAAATAATAATGAATTTTACGTAATTATAGTTTTTAACTACTCATTTTTGAAATGGAATAAGTTCAGTTAAAAACTGAACTTCTAAAACTTATAATTTTTAAGTTAGGTTCATCATACACACATACACATTTTTAAAGATGTACTATAGATTCTTGAAATCTATAGATAATGTTATATTTACGAATGCATATAAAAATACTTCGAAAGTGATGCATACAATCTATATTAAGAAAACCGTAAACAATAGGTGGGGAAATTAAAATGGCAACGATGACAAACAGCACAAAAATAGCTAACACTTTTGAAATATTTACAAGTAAAGTTATTCATTTATAATATTAAAAATAAATAACTACATTTAAAAATCTGGTAACTATTTGAGAATTATATGTAACAATTACTTTTCATCAGAAAAAAAAAACATTTTAAATATTTTTTAAGATTATATTTTATATTTTCTAATACTGAGCATTTTGACTCAAGGTCATTTGTACTTACAATGGTAAACATGTAGCAACATTCAGCTTTTACCCAGGGTAGACTGGGCTGATCTAATAGAATGACTGCACTCACATTTTACCAGAATGGTTGGCATGAACTGGCAAAGGATATTCAACATAACATTAAGAAAATATATGTAATTTTAGAATAAATTTAATAAAATAAATAAATTAAATTAAATCTTTAAAATTATGATGCTCAATAAATAAAATTGAAATATAAAAAATGAATTTTTAGTGAAATATAAAAAAATCAATCATTAAATGACAGTTTTCCCTGAAAAACACTCAATTATTATAACAACTTATTTTTCAAGGAATCACCTGCATAATACCTTGCAATTTGCATAATTATCTTCAGGAATTGTTCTATAAATACGGTTGGAATCCTAAACACAATGGAAATTTTTTTAAGCGAACTTAATCAAGAAAAATTCTTTTCATATTCTAATTATACTGTCGACTAATAGAAAATCTCTTCCTCTTGAATTTACATAGAGATCGCATAATTTCAATCAGCCAAATATTTTTAATATGAGATTTTTATGTTTGAATTAACATACATTGTAATACTTATAACATGTTTATCTTTAATTATTTGTTGAGCAATTTGTATTGAAATTAATGTTTTTTTTGTATCTTGAAAATATTTTTATATTAATATTTATGATTAATTTCTGTAATGATTAAATAATAATAATGGAATCTTTAAACATTTGTTAATATCAAACATTTTAAATGTTTGTTAAAGAAAATAATTAATTCACTTGAGGACCTCCCAGTTTCATTAGTATAGTGACAAACAAAAGATTGTATTTTATGAATCAATGGCTCAGAAATTCACAAAAATCAAAATAATTATGAATTGTAAAAATTATTTTTTAAATAAAATAATTAAAACAGAAAATACTTGTTAGATTGTAACTTCTTTATTTCTAAAAGGTGAACCATATTTAGATTAGCGCTCTGCCACCTCGGTGCCACAGGTTTCAGGTTCGAGTACCTGCTGTGCTATGCATGTTTGTATTAGTTCAGAATCCCCTTTAAACCGCAGGTCCTTATCTAGTTAGGCATAAGTCCAAGAACCCTACCCCTTACCCTACCCCTTCTGCCTCGAAATCTGCCAGTAGGCAGACGGACTTGGCCACCGTGGGGTTGTTGAGCCAATGAAGAAGAAGAACCCTATTTAATTATAAAGTATGATTATTTTATATAAAGTTTATCAATAATCAATTCATTAAAAATGAAGTTGTACAGAAGTAATGATTATTAATTATTCTTATTTGAAATAATCTCAGTGGGATTATTTTAAAAATTATCAAAATACCGTCTGTATAAATGCAGAGTATAATTAAACTTAAAAATTCAATTCTATATGGAGTGAATAGAACAATAATCTCTTAAAGGCTAGCCTTAATATATGACTTCGTGTAATGAAAATTTTATTATTGAAATCCACTTCAAAATATGAAAAAAAAAAAACCCCATCAGGAAATAAAAAACTTCCCTGAATGTTTCTTTTCGTTAAGAAGAAAATTCGAATTTTTATCTGCTAAAAATTTAGGCCCTGGATATTCCCAACAAATCCATGATCTCAGCAAAAATATTTGAAAAAAAAAAATCGTTATATATTATATGCAAGAAAAATTGTCGTCAGTACCTTTCTGATTTTTTCTTGTGACTTTCGACCTTCAGTTATGAAATATGTTGTTCGAAATTATAAGCTGAAAACTGAGAAGACCATCAAAGATTTTACAGCACCAATCTTGCAGCAGATAGATCAGAACTGACGCGAATGTTGTAATAGTATTGGTTTGAAAGTTTCGTCTCCGTTTCCTAAGTATTACGAAATACTTTGAAAAATTGTACAGAAACAAAATTATGTACACGTCTTAGTATTTGTTAAAATTTCAGTGTTCTTATTTTTTAAAATTTAACGAATTTGAATATTCTAAAACATTCTGTGGATGTATTGGTATCGATCTTTAAGTATCGATATTTATATTTTTTCATTTCTAATTTATTAATATAGAAAATTTATATATTTTTCAATTAATAGAATAAAAAAAGAGGAAAATGCTTTTGCATGTTTACCTTGTGTAAAATAAATAAATAATGTTTGATTTAAAAACGTATTTAAATATTTCTATAGAAATTCATTTTTAATGAGATATATTAATATTATAATACTCAAATTAACTTTGGGACCTGATGGTCGAGTGACTGGCGCTTGCCACATGTTTCGGCTTCGATTCCATGTGGTGCCATAGATGTTTTTAGTGATTCGAAACTACTTTAAACCGTAGGTTCTGGTCTAATATGAATGTAGAACATAGGGCTGAAAAAACTATCCCGTAAAAAAACATCACCTGCCTCGAAATCTGCCAATGGGTAGATGGCCTTGGCCACCATGGGTCTGTTGCGACAATAAAGATTTTGATCTCTACGGTCATTTTATGCATACTTTAGGCTAAATAGACAGGGATCTACACTTTAATGTGGATTCCGAACAATTAACAAACATCCACGCACTACCAGTATTCGAATCTGAAGCCTGTGACACCAGGCTCCACCAGCATTGGGCACCAGGCGAGCGCAAATAAAGAAGAAACAATCATTTTCATAACATATACGAATGTGTCTTTTATTTTTGTCTTTTTTTTTTTCTATTATTCGCGCCAATGATAATGATGATGATGATGAAATTAATTTCAATTATATTATAGAAATCTAACAAAAACATTATTTTAAAAATAAGGGTTTTACTTAAGCAAGTTCTTCTGTGATTAGCGCTAATACGAAAGCTCCAATAAATGGGGTTGTGAATTTTGAGCTATCATGAGAGCTATTGTCACTGTCATTACTTTTTATTACTGTCATTTGCACAGACAACTTTATAGAGAGATTTTCAGTTCATTTCTTTAAAATATAATCGTCGATAAATGCATTGCAATCGTGAATCGTAATCGCCTATCAGCATCAATAAACTCAACAGAAGTCTCAACCCGCAGGCTTTCTTCTTGATAATTTAGCGATTAACCCCGCAATTTCAACCAATCTTTTTTTTTTTCTTTTCTTTTCTATCTTCATGAGAAAAAGACAATTAGCAATAAGTTTTAAATTAGTTGAAGAGCAGATTACAATAGAAAGAGTGTAGGTTAAGTTAAAACATCTCAACGTCAAAGAAGTTTTGCTTATATGATAAAACAAGTAATATAAAAATATTTTTTTAAGTCAATTCCTACATTTTTTCACTATTGTAGAAAGTCCTTTATAAATAATTTTCATTCATTTTTTTTTTAAATTTATCTGGCGCCATCTATTGGTAGATATATGCAAATTAAATCTAAAAAAACTAAAATTAATTAATTAAATTTAATTACTGAATTAATATTTGAAAAAAACTGTATTGACATCAAGTGTCATCCACTATAAGTTTAAAAAAAATGCATTTGAACTTGAGTGGATGTATAAAAAGTATTTTATTAACAATTGAAAATTTGAGCAAGATATATATAGGGAGAGTGTGAGCTAATAGAAGGAAATGAAAAAAATAATAGACGTGCCCTTTACAGATCGAAAGCTTTGTTACTTATAATAATATTAGTTAAATTCAAGTTTTAAATAAATTATGATGTAAAAGAAGGAATGACTTTTGAACACCAAACTGGTTACCTTCCATGCAAATTTCTAACAGTCGAATTTTTCGTGATTCTTAGAGAATTTGAAAGAGATTTGCCCTGACAAATAAAATTAATGCAAAAAAAAAAAAAAAAAAAAAGGTTTCCCTAATAGCGAAGTACGTAGTGAACTTTCCTTTAATTAGTAAAAATGAGGCAGTACGGATTGTTAAAATCATATAGGAGGCAATAAAACTGCTAACACAAAATAAAATAATATCATTGAGATTAATTGAATTAATAGGTAGGATAAAAAAATATAAAGTTGAAGTTAAAGAAATATTTTCAATTGCAAGTAATATGTTATTTAAACATCATGAATTAAAAAAACTCAACTAATTAAATATTTAAAAATGTTAAATGAATGTATCAAAATTAATTCAAAGAGAAATTTTTCGATCGTTTTAAAGCAGTAGAAATAAATGAAGAAAATCTTCCAATGAATTTAATTTCATCTTAAATTTTAATAGCTTGTCTAGTTTGATTTACAATACATTTTCTTTCTTTATTATTTTATAATTGATTAATTCAAATATTAATATTTAAAATCGAAATATTAACATTTAAAATATTATTTCAAATATATAATCAAATATTAACATTTAAAATATTATTTTAAATAATATATATCGAAATATTAACATTTAAAATATTATTTTAAATAATATATATCCAAATATTAACATTTAAAATATTATTTTAAATAATATATATCCAAATATTAACATTTTTCCAAACCTTAATTGTTTACATATCAGTTTTCTATCTAAATATGTAATTAAATTTAATATTGATGTTCAAACTGGGGTGCGTTCTTATACGTGCAGGACAGTTTTACTAAGTTACGTGTCTTAGTAATAAATTTGAAACTTTAGTAAACAATACGCTTGGCTATACAAATGCAAATAAGAAATTATAACAATCCATGGAAAATAATTCAGATATTCTTCTTTCTAACTGCCATAACATATTCTTACTATTCTAACTGCCAAATATGAGATGGCACTACGACTATACGTAAAAACAAATATCAACATTTTATTACCAATGCAATTAACAAACTATTCAAAGTAATAACTAACTACTTCACCAAATGGAAAATTGTTCATAATGTAGACAAAACTGATCTTCTTTTTTAAAGATATCAATAAAATCAATAAAACGACAATAAAAATTGATAACATCTTTCCTTGGAATAAGCAAAAATAAACTTGGTCTAAACAAAATATCTTGGCATTATCTTCAAACAACATTTAACTTTAAAACCGCATGAAATATGCAAAAGAAAAAACATTATGGAACATAACCGTTTCGGCAGTGAAGGTGTGATGGTATAGGGTGGAATAATGATCAATGGACTGACATCCTTATAAGTTTTCAACAGCGGGTCTGTAACCGCCCAGAAATATTCGGATGGTGACTTAGAGATTTATATAAGACTTTTCAGAGGTGCATATGTATCTGACTTTTTATTTATGGACGATTATGCTCATAGAGATCGAGCAAAACTCGTTGTCGAATTCGTTGAAAGTGAAGATATTCAGCAAATACAATGGTCAGCAAAGTCCGCTGATATCAACCAGATAAAGAACTTATGGCAGTACCTTGGAAGAGTGGGGCCTGAATGACTGAGTGGCTAACACTCTGGCGGCGCTCGGTACCACAGGTTTCGGATTCGAGTCCCGGTGGTACCATGGATGTTTGTAGTGGTTCGAATCCACTTTACCGTAGGTCCCGGTCTAACATGATCGTAGAGCGTTGCGGGAGGTATTGTTTCTGCGCGTCCGTAACTTATCTTCAAGCTGCACGCACGTCCTGGGTAGTGCAAAGTGAGTAACGTCAGTGTAGCGCTCACCTTAAGGCATCGAAAGCAAGGTCCCAGGAATTATATACATGTAATTCCTGAGACCTTTTGTTGCTAGGGTTATTTTTGACATTGATATGTAATAGAAGATACAGCAGAATTATCAAGGTGAACATTCCTGCCTGCATATACGCTTGCTCTTTCAATAGAATAAAATGGTATAAGTAAGTCTGTATAATGTAGCAAGCCAATGCGACATGCCATTTTTTTTTATTAATAAAGCCTTTAATAAAAATAATTATGAGAAGTTATTAGGGCTTTTTTATAAGAAACTTTACTTCGAAAACTATTCATTTTTTGGACTAGAGCCAATATTAACAGTCTACTATTTTTTGCTGGTGCATCTAATTTCTTACATATACTATGTTTCATCCTATTTAACCTGCATAATTAAAAGCTTTCACATTAATTAATTCATCGGGCAGACAATTGGGTTAAGATGCTAGTATAAAAACTAATAAAAAAATGCTAAAACATTTCCATTATTTTTTTTTGAAAGGAAATCATTATTTCGGAAATTGAATCTTAATTTTTATATAATAATTTTTGAAGTAATGAAATATATATAACGATATATATATTTGATAAATGCTATTGAACTATAATAATAGGTAATGTATCCCCAAAGTCGAAATTCAAATTTTAATAAATATTTTATTAATTATTTTTGCTTGAACTAATTTGATAAAAAGAGAACATTAAAACTCAAAGGTATTAATTAAACAATTAAAATTTTATTTCAAAAATTGTATAAAATTAAAAATTTAAATTCAGCCTTCTTTTCTTTTTTGCCAGCTTATAGATTACGTCGTTTTTGTCAACTCCTTTTTGTTGTATAATAATTTATTATAAAATTTACATAAATCTATGAAGCAATGCAAATTTGTTTCTGCTAATTTATCGTTACTTGGAAAAAGTGAATTAAATTTTAGTAATATATTTTTGTGATTAATAAACCTCTCTTCGAATTGTTAGTCCTCTGGCCTTTGGTACCACGAATACTAGTGTTGGCATGGATGTTTGTTAATGGTTCGGAATCCACGTTAAACTGTAGTTCCCTTTCTAGTTAACCTAATGACCATAGAGGGATAAACCAAACTAAATATATTTGAATTGTCAGCAATTGATCTAAAAGGTATAAATACTTATGAATCTTAGGTAGGTACTTAATCATCTTAGGTATAAATTTTTTTTTTTTTTTATCAAAATGGCTGGTATTTGCAGAGAGGTAACTCTCGTTTTTTATACTAAAATTGAATTTTGAGTTACTTCACTAACAAGCATAATTTTTTTTTAAAAAATTAAATCAAAATTTGAAATAAATTAAATTAAAATTTTTTTTTATTAAAATTTCGGAATCTTTGCGAATAGAACTAATTTGATAAATAAATTGAATACATTTAATGCAACATAAAGTTAATTATCAAATTTTTGTAACAATTTACACAGATAAATGCATACCAGAATAATTTTTCTAATACATGCAACTATACTATAAAATTTGCTTGGCTCAACATGTAATAACATTTCAGCAGTAGACGACGTATATATGCCATTCCAAGACACTATTTCTTTCAGGCTGTGAACTATGGGACTGAAGAGTTAATATTTTCTTATTAGATTCGGGGGTACATACATTTTTTCTATAAATATGTTTTGTCTTTTTTCGGAGTGTGAAAAATTATAAATTTTATCAATTACGCTCAATGCTTTTATGTTTCACTTTTATAGTTCTTTTCTCGAATTCACACTGTGGGATCAGCCAGACACATAGAATAAGTATAAAATTTTGAATGAGGATTTAATGTCGAAATTATTGCTTGTACTTCGTTAAATTTTCCACTCATTAAAACTGCATCATCGTAACCGTATCTCTATAAAATGATAAATTTATTTTGTAATTCTTAAATCATTCAATAATTGTATTCGCCAAAGAGTGTTCTGCTGTATTTAAAACTGCAACTGCTACAAATTGCAAAAATTGTTCGAAAATTTTATGTTGTTTATCATTTACTTGAACGCATAAAGAAAATTCTTCAATTGTGGATATATCACAGATTTCAATTGCTAATATATCATAGGATATAGCAAGGCTATTATAAAAAATCCTCTTAAGGTTTATAACTTGCTCAATCAGTCGTGTCTGCTTATTACAAACATATATTATTTGGTTTTGAATATTCCAACTAATAAAAGTAGCATTTTTGCAGTCTGTTGAAAATGATCAATCCAAACTAGACCACTAGCATTGATTCCTTTTCTTAATAATAAAGCACGAAAATTCCATCATTTGCAAACGATGCATTTTTATTAAAAATCCCCCAAAATATCAATGTGCCCTTAAATACCTTGATGACCACAAATAAAAATTGCCTTAAAGGTTTTCTTTCCATTTTCAGTAGCTTGTGAAGTATCAACTACATATATAAATTGAGCGATTTATTTATTTTTTAAAAATTCTTTATCTGCATCAAGATTTTCAACAGGCGAAACTGAATGAACGTTACTCGGTTTTCATAGAAAACCTGGTGGTTGCTTAAAAATATTCTAATGCAAGCTTTCAATGGTCATATGCCTTAACAATCAAATATCCAGCAATTTGTGAGTCATTCTTTCTTATTTCAGTTAAAGAAAATAGGAAGCAGTTTTTACAATACACTTTATTTTCAGTACAAAATAGGCAATCGTTATTCGTCACTTTATTTTCAATAGCTTTTGAAATCAATAAAAACAAGAACTGTTTTTACTTTTTAGCATTTGCAAAAAAATATTAAAATTGAGTTAATTAACTTTTACGATGCTTCCAATTTTTTTCGTCTGGATTCACAATTTTATTTCTAGATTACTTTCTTCTTCTTCATTGGCGGAAAGGTTGTCTGCTTATTGCCAGATTTCGAGACAGGAGATGTTTTCTTTTTATGGGGTAAGGTTGTCAACCCTACGCCCAACAGTCATATTAAACCGGGACCTACTGTATAAATTGGAATCGAACCACTACAAAGATCCACGGCACCGCCGGGAGTTCAGCCCGAAGCTTGCGACACAGAGTGCCAGAGCGTTAGGCACTTGGCCATCATGTTCCGCTTGATACTTTACTATCATGCCTTCTAGATACTTTACTATCATGCCTTCTAGATACTTTACTATCCTACCCCCTAGATACTTTATTATCATGCAAATTAATAGGGAAGGTTACAGATAAAATAGTGGCATTTGTTTTTGCATTAATAAGATAATTTGATGTTTTATCATAGCTGCTGCTACATTGTTTATTTTTTATTGGTACATACCTCACATTTGCGCTATCATTTAATACATCTACATCAGGTTAAATTATTTACTTCTATAAAAATCAAAAATATTTGATTTGATAGAAACATTCTTTTCTGACGTTAATTTCTAGAAAAATGAAAAAGTGTTTAGTGAAGTTCAGCGAAAATTTCAAATGCAATTAGAACCATACATCGTTAAGAAGTTTTATTGTAGTTTCATAAGAATTAAGAATTATTTATCGTGATATAATACAAATATCAAAACTCACGATATGACAGGGAAACAAAGTAATTAAATAAACAAATAATGAATGATATGTTTTCGCAACATGGACGACACTAAAATATTTCAATAACAATTAGAAATAAATATTTTTCAATAGCAAAAGTGAAAGATTATAAATGGCAATTATTAAAAATGAGATTTAATTAATAATATCAAAAAAGTAATGAAATGTTAATACAAAAGATTTAACTAAAAATGTAATTACATATTTTGATGAGAGAAATACTATGCAGAAAAATACTATAGCACATCACAATCTAACAATAAAAATTTTATGTTAAAATGTCACGCATAAAAGTACCTTGTGCAGCAAAACCGAAGTAAGAAAAGGCAAGGCAATATGTCACAAAAAATGACCTGTTTAAAAGATTGTCATAAAAAACAAACTTATGAATAATGGACCAAGTGAAATAATTATCGCTGATTGCCAATCGCTAAAACAGGGATTTTTAAGCTGTGTAAATTAGGGATAGAAACACTAGGGGCACTCACGCCCACATTTCGATTATGAGTTTGGGGGGGAAGTTCATCAGCCTACTCTCTGGATACATGCCTATATATGTATATATATATATATATATATATATATGTATACGCATACATATTACTGTATATAAATATAACCATACATATATATATATATTTATATATATATATATATATATATATATATATTTATATATATATATATATATATATATATATATATATATATATATATATAATATAAATATATATAATATATATATATATATATCGCCTGTAACCTTTTTCAAGAAAATATCAAATCAAGATGATCAAATCAAATTACAATCAATGTATTTAAAAAAATTTATAAAAAATTGTAAGAACACAGAATTATCATGTGCCTTTTAAATTAATTTTAAGAGATAAATTGCACTTTTTTTTTTATGAAAAAGGATTTTGAAGATGTAAAAACAAAATTCTAGACAAAACATCATAGAAAGGACTTTAAAGCTAAAATAATTGTTAAAATAATTAAAAAAAATTGACTCCATAATGAATGTTTGCTCAGGAAAATGAATGCATATTTTATGATTCCAAACACAAATCTTGCTTTTTTATTTAAAAAGGTTCACAAACTTAAAACATTAGAAGAGTAAAAACATGTATGTAAATATGAAAAATAATTTTTCTGAAATGAGGGGCTAACAAATGAAAGAAATACATTAGCATTTTCATGTATTTTGATGAGGAATATCTAATATTTGAGGAAAAACTGTTCAACAAACTTTAATGAGCCATAGAATTTATGTAAAAAAATATACTCAAAAGTTTTCAGCCATGAATATGTATAATAATATTTCAACAATGTTAGCTATAAGTTTATAAATAGCTATAAAAATGCAAAATAAAATTTTCTCACATAGAAATTTTTGTTGGCAAAGAATAATAAGCGACTTCACCAAATTTATGCAGTTTTATCTTTCTTAAGTCATATCTCATCAATCAGAAGAATATTTTATCAGTAAAAAAATCATTCCCAAAGAAATGGTGATTCATTCACCAAGTTAGTAAACAAATATTTTTGACGGAGCATAACCAAAGTCATAAGTTTGTCGTGATTTATGGGTAACTCAGTGAGTGAGTTGAGAGATGACGATGAGGTGAATCCTAGATATGGGAGAATTTTTTCCAGTCAATCTTGGTCTCAAGTGGCCCTTATAAATTCGATTCAATCTAGAGATTATGATGTTATTACATTTCTTTGTGTCATGGCATGCCCACTATGAACTTAAATCTGGTAACTTTTGTGCCAAAGAAAACATTTATTGCAAATGCATTTTTTTATAATACTCGATGTTTACAGATTGAAAATACTTTTTTTTTTTTTTTTAAATATTTTTGAATAAATTGTTCAAATACGAAAGATTATTTAAAAAAATCTGAATTTTGTATTTTTAAAAAAAATTAACGTCTATTATTATTAAACGTTTTGAATGCTTTTTATTTATATGGGACAGATTTAAAAATCTTCCAATAATAACAAAATCCATAAATGCTCATAACAATAATGCTTATGCGTTAAGTTTTTTAAGCATTTCTGAAGGGTCTGATAGCCGAGTGATTAGTGAGCTTGTGTTCGGTGCCGTAGGTTTCTGTTTCGAGCCCCGGCTGTGCAATGGATGTTTGTAGGGGTTTGGAATTCACTTTAAGCTTCAGGTTCCGGTCTAATATGACTGTATAGCGTAGGATTGACAACCCTACACCTTAAAGAGTCACGGAGCCAAGTCAGACTGTGTGTGCCCCATCGCAACAGAAGCTGCATTATACTTCTATAGGATACTTCCATACTATACTTCCATGGGACCGCATGGGTTCTTGGACTTCGTATAGATGTTGCTGTCTACCAAGTGGGATAAGAAACAATAACAATAATTTCAAATCACATATTTGATTAATTTCGTATTTTAATTTACACTGATTATTCAATATCAAATTATTTCTTAGTTTTAATAATCTCGGTAAAATTTATCTATTCGTGGTCTAATGATGAATTGCCCAAGATAGCTTAGAAGGTAAAGATTAAAATTTCTATTCAGTATAAGTTAATGTTCAGAAATATGGACAGTGTATATAGAAAATCGGAATACATGGTTGAATATGGCAGAATTTCTTTTCGCAATACGAATTGATAAATAGTTAATAAAATTGGTTCTACTAATTAAATGGTATATTTTTAAAAGCTGTTGCACTTCACAACAATATTTCATCATAGTAGTGTGGAATGTTATTTTATTCTTTTTATTGTTGTGGTAACTTTTTTAATAATTTAAACGCCTCATTAACAAATGCCTTTTTTAAATTTTTATGAAAAGTTGTATATAGCGACATTTTTTTTTTTTGCAAATATTTCGTAGAATTATTCACGCTTTAGAAGAGATCTATAAAAAGTTAAAATAATTCCTAAGTACTTGAATCTCTTTGCGTTCACTTTACAATCAACTTAACTCAACAAAAACTTTCCACAGTCCTCACTGGAACGAAATTCCAACAAAAGAGAAGAATCGAATTCAATTCCGAATTATTGGTCCAGTTACACCTCAGTCTTCGAGTGAGCTAACATCGTTTGTCCCAGCGATAGGACCCCAGATGATTCCCAGTTTTCCAGGAAGGAAGGAGCCATGAAAAGAATTTGGGATAGGGTACGGGAAAGCGTGGGAGGAAGGTCCATTGTTTACGTAGTGTCCAGGCGCCAGTCTCAACATGTTCTGTCTCATTACCTGAAACGTTCTTTGGAGGTTAGACACTTCTTTTAGTTTTTTTAAGGTTGGTAAGTGTAATGATTTGGAAAGTAGATTAGATAATTGAAAGGTTTAGTTTTCGTGTGTGTGGCATTAGAATTTTTGTATTTAATTGTAAAAGAAATTTCAGTTTTAAATCGATCTTTATTTGGTATAACGATGATTTCTTTAGTTAATATGATTTTTCAAAAATTATTGATGATTGTTAGTTAATGATGATTGTTCAAATTAAAAATAAAAGAGTGAGGAAACTGTAATGACTTTTATAATTATAGTTGATAACAACATTTAGTATTAAGTGATTCGTAAAAATGCAAAATACAGAACATATATCAAATTTATATTACCTTTTTTCCTTTATATTTATATTTAAGAATAAATAATTTAAAAAAAAAAATATGAAATTATAAAAAAATAGCTAAATATTTTTAAGAAAAATTTCTTTAATTTAATGTATTATATTATTATTTTTATAAATTATTTATACCAATTGAAATCTATGTTTTATTATGAATTTTTAAAGAAAAACTTATGTTTTACGCTATGGATCAACAGATTATCAATAGTAACAAATATTAATATTACAAAAAATAAAAATATTAGCTATTTTCTTATCACATAGTGTCATTATAATTGTCCATGGCCATTTTATTAGATGTATAGAAAATATTCGGTGATTGTTTAATTATTAATTATTGGTGTATTATATATTTATACAATTTATTGCTATTTGGTGTTTAAGTAAACAACCTCAACAATTACAATAAATTATTTTATATTGCATCATTAATTATATTATAAAGTGTTTATGTAAATCATACTGCTACTTATTAATATTGTACATTAACATTAATTTAACATTATTATAACTTTTACTTTTTAACATTTCTTATTAACTTTACTCTTTTATATACAAGTTAATCATTATACAATAATATGATATATTTTATAAAAAAAATTTTTACACCTCGAACTTTCTAGTGCATAGCGCATTGATTTCCTGAACTGAAAAATTTTTGTTTTTTAAACGTATGGATAACATGCGGAAGGTTTTCCTATGGATTTAAAAGTAAAAAGCGTAACTCTTCATCGTTACTATAAAGGTCTTACCGTAATTAAGTGCTTCCGTTACTTTCAACGTCAATGAAGCAAAAGCTGCCGTTGCCACACTAAATGATGAGTTTACAGCAGCATTCACATCTAACATTTATCTTCTGTAGCTCAATTATGGAATCAGCGAAAAAAGCCCATTTCGGGGAGTTAAATGAAATTTTTTCTAGCCAATGTCGTGCTTAGTATGCGAGTGACAAGGCAGGATTGCTTTATGTTGACTGAAACGAAATAAGTCCGTGTGATATGCGTTTAATACCTTCAATAGAAAGATCGAGAAAATATTAACATTTTCTTGTGGTAATTTTGGAAATTACAAAAGTTACGTATTGCTGTCGCTCA